>JXSR01S053124.1:209943-220925 GCA_000969725.1 Ophiothrix spiculata
TTATAACTTAACAGGGCCTTCTAGAATAGCAGTGCTTAGCCACTGAAGAAGCTACCCTGTATAATGAAAGCTTAAATAAATGAATGAGATTTGAAACCCAACACACTCCACTCTGCCTTGTGAGAATGAACAACTCCCTAATTTTACTTGATTCATACAGTAAGATGACAAACACAATTATATATATGTTTAATAGGTATTCGGGTATACAAAAGTGAAATGATATGGCAGGACAACGTATCTCACAATTTCAACTTTATGAGTTGTTATTTTTTGTAAATTGAAGGCATTATTTTCATTCCTGAAAATCCCATTTCATGATCTCTTACCGTTTCAGAGATAGCTCAAAGTATCTCAGCAACTAATTGGTATCTTGTACACGGTTTTGATGACAGAACAGCGCAACTTAACCCCCTCCACGCTGGGATAATTTGACCCAGGGTCCTACAATTTCTTCTTTTGACAGTGACAATGTCATCCAATTCAAATATCCTTTTGATGACAGAACAGCGCAACTGAAGTTACTTGACCCACCATGATTCATACAAAAAGGTTCTTTATCGGGCAAAACAGTATGTCTGAGATTTACTCTTTTCCCATTCTAAAGGCTGTACTAAAAATAGAGAAAATAGAACAGATATGATCCATTTATCTTTACTTCAGTTTTTAAGTGATAAATATGTAAACATCCTTGAGATTTTTTCTGGTATATTCATGTCGGGTAAAAAAAGAATACAGATTTTTTTTTTGTTGTTGCAAAACAGCGTAACTTCATAAAATCATTATAAAAAAATAATTTACTAAATTTTAGTAAAGACTACATATAAAAACAAAGTATGATTATATTCAAAATATTAAGTATTATTGGGAATGTTATTTTAGAATTATTCCCTTAATGTATTTTGTGTATTTTTAAGTGTATTTTTCTTGAAGCAGCAAAATAGCAATTTGTTGATGATGATTTTTACATCATTACTCTTTCAAATACCACCACAATTAAATTTTGCCACAAAGGAAATGAAAGTCTCTCCCATCATCCATTTACAAAGGATCACTCATCGATATAAAGATGATGATGGTGTTAACATTGGAGTAGAATTACAAAGTTGTGCGAGGTCACTCACGTTATATGTGTGAAATCGAAGTTTGATATGTAGAAAAAGACACAAACATGTTAAGTATGCAGCGGCATTAGAATTCCAGTCTTGATTTTGACACTTGATACTTGAGGAACCTTTATTGCTTTTTTGATAAAAATTGCTATTTAGAAATTTGTTTGACTTTAAACATCCATCAGATGCCTTTAACAGATATTAAGAAAACTATTTAACGGTGAAATTTGCTCAAAACATATTGCACCTCATCTTCTGTCCAAATTGTATATAAATGATTAGAAATGTTTGTGTATTTGTTTTGTTTTTATTCTTGAGCTTTGGTGAAGAAATACATAAAGGACAATATTTTCTATGAACTGTTACATTTATAAATTGATATCTTATTCTCTGCATATGCCATAATAGTATATTTTGTCACTCTTAAATAGAAGTAACCTCCACTGCTCGTTTGCGTGGGATAATTCATCATATTGCTCTTAAAGGAGCTTGGTCCGATTTTTAAGAATTTCGTTTTCAGTGTCATATAAAAGATGACCACTATGAGGTTTAAGTTCTAAATTTCAGCTGAATCGGTCAAACAGTTTTTATTTTATGGTCAATTTTGTGTTTTTGAGCTGCCTATTTGCTACTGTGTAAAATCAATTATGTTTACCATAATTAGATACATTTTCACATATATCTCCGAAATGGAACATAACTAAGCTTAGAAATTTCACAGGGGTTAAGAGAAAAATATGAGCAATAATTTGGTACCAAAATCTCAAAAAGTTTGAAAAAAAGTTGGCCCAATCGGACCATGCTCCTTTAATCCTGCAGGTGAATTACAAAATTACTTTACGCTTACAAAATTAAAGTTTGATGAAAAGAGTAGAATTTCCAAGTCTTAAAACTTCTTCCTAATCAAGTTTTATGACCTGAAAATAGAAATTGAATATCATCATAATAAAAAGAAAATACTATATATCATCAAAATATCCTTATTATTTTGATTTTGACCAATATGACTCTTTAGAAATCATTATTTCCTGCATATAGCCAATCCATGTACATGTAGTCTTTTTAGCATGGTTGCATTTAATAATTACTGGTCATTTTCTCAAGAGAAGTTCAATGGCAATCAGAATTTAAAAAACACAATGTAAACATTGAACAAATAAATGTAATCTTCAGAGAGTGACTTAAGAAAACAACCAGTTAAATTCCTAGCACATGTTGCTAAACTTCTGTAAAATACAATAAAACTAGAACAGAAAGGATATGCAGAAAGCATTTAAATTTTATTCTTGTTTCAAGTTTATATTCCATTGAAATATCTCATGTTCTTTTTAAATATTATTTTATTTCCAACAATGGTTTATGATAAAGAAAGCAACTTTGAAAAGTTGAGTAATGAGTAACTTTAAAAATAGATATTTGTCATTGATTATCATAAATGTCTGCTGCTTTCAATAATAAGCTTTCGGTATTCACCAAATGTAATTGTAAAATCACGTATGAAAAAATTGGTTTTCCTAAAAAATTATTATATTTGAAAATAAAGATTTTAATTTACTGCTTTAGAAGCATCATTATCAAAGCTGAGGATGGCACTTGCTTAACAATCAAATATGGATGACAACAAAATAAATTTTGCTCTTATTTACTGGCCTAAAGAGCTTTATTTCAAAAATATCTTTTAAGTTTGTTACACTTTGCCAAAAAATATATATTACTTCAATATGCTGCAAAACAGTTAGACTTTGAATTCACTCGAATAAATAGCCTATGAATATTAAAATGACATTGATCCTAGACTATTCAAGATAAATTTCAAACATATACAAGTTTGTATAGTTATAATCATTGAAGTTTGATGAGGGGTTTTGAATATCAATGGATGGACACAGAATATGTAAGATAAGATGATATTCTTTATTCAAGTCAGGCTCAAACTTCAGGTGATGAATCTGCTTGACTTAGCGTCATATTGCTTCTTTAAAACTTAATGACACTATATTTGTTTTCTCAGAAGTATATTGACATTTCAAAGTGACAGGTAGGAGGAATAATATTACAGTAAACGCTTTAAATTATGGATAAGTTATTAAGGGGTGTTGAGTTGAAATGGAAGTATACTTGGAGAGCCATTTTCACGACTTTCATATAAGGGGAACAAAGTAACTCAAAAATGCTACAGGGATCATATTTGAAAATAGGTTACATGGAAACAATGTGCAAAAATGTCTGTAATTTTTTTGATTGGTTGTCATGGTAATTGGGATGTAGCCAATCAGGACATTACACTGAAAGGCAAAAAAACTGCACAAAATGGCTACCATAGCAACCAGAACAAATTGCAAAAATGTGTTTTAAAACTACACATGGGGGGGGGGGTTGACAATATGCAAACATGCAAATATTAATTGATGCACTAATTAATTGATGGTGAATACATATTTTTACACGGATAACTTCCGTTCCATGCAGTAAGAATTGGTATACCTACATCTCAGAATTCAAACAATCAAATATGTGATGACTCACCCCGAAAAAGGGGACTTTGCGACAGAACACGTTCCGAGAAACTGATGAAAATAGGCAGCCAAAAATAAAGAAAATAATAAGAATTTCCAGCAGATTTTCTGTTGTAAAATGTGATCGCCTTGATCAATTTCAACAAGTAAGGTGTCATTTTAAAGCTAAGAAAATGTTGTAACATATGAAATGATAAAATCAAAATTGATATCATCTTCAAAGTCCCCCCTTTCAGGGTGAGCCATCACATATTTGAAAATTTAATTATTCATTATTCAAATAATTATTTTATAAGAAATATATCAAAGACCCAATAGATGCAAAATAATTGAACCATATACTTTGCTCAAAGCAAATCTTTAACTTCTTCCAATGGTAAAGTATTTTCCAAGCCTCTCAAGTAAAGATTATCCACTTATAATTGATTGTCCACTGATACCTCATCTACTCATGTCGATTTTCAAAGTTGTGCCAGGTCACGCTTGCTATACTTATGAAATTAGAGTCTGACATCATGGTATGAATGTAATATGGAGGCAGAGCCTGTGAGACATGATTCCAGATGAAATATTAGTCATGATTTCTAACACCTAACACTTATGGTAACTACATCGCTTTTACAGAAAATGCTTTTTAAAAAAATTTATGAGATACATTGCCGCTCTTAAGTATTTCCGCACAAAACCTATATTCAGTCATATCTCAAAAGGCGTTTATCCGATTTTCATCATTTTTTGATAGAGTCTATATTGTATAACTATCGAAGTAACTATTTCGGAATTGCATTCATTGCATTTGAAAATATGTCAAATAATGCATATTACTAACTTTCGTCTGAACATACAAAAATGAGTTTACATACATTTCTGCGCATTAGTTTTAAAACTAACCACCTGAAAATATTCTATCCTGTTACAAGATAATAATGAAGTCATGAAAAATTGATTAGTTACATAGTAATGAGATTTGTACTTGTTGTGTATTTGCATATGGTCCATGAAATCAGCCATTTTTAGAGCAACGGAAGATCTAATATTAAAAGAAACATTGATTTATTCATATTGAATAGATAAGTTACCTATACTAGTATGAATCTCAAGTTTGACGATTCTAGGTTGTTTAAATTATATAAAAAAGGAGGTTTTTGAACATTTTTTAATGTGCAGAAATACTTTAGAGCGTGAGTGTAGGATAAAAAATTGACATCTTTGCTTGCAATAATAAACACTGGATTTAGAAGGGATTTGCTAAATATAGTTAAGCCAATTTGCACCAGGAATCAAACAAGATAAATAAATGCAGGTGATTAATGGTGACCTGTACCTTCTTGACTTTGTAAAAGTGTCAATTAGTTTGTGTTTATTCTGACATACAATATATGACAATTTTTCACTCAAAAAAGCATAAAAATGTACTAAATTACAATCTGCCATGGACAGGGGGAGACATAATCACCAATTCGTTTCAATATATAGTTATTGTAGGGATAAAATCAGTGGTTCGAAATCTGTCGAAATCACGATTTTTTGACATCTGAATTCTTTAGAGGCATATGCAAATAGTGTGCTAAATAGTATGTCAAAAATCAAAATTTCAATGATAAAAGTGGCTCTATTCAACAGATTTAAGTTATTATATCAGATCATAACTTCACAATCGGTTTTTACATAATTTTATGTAAAGTACAAGTCAGTGCACTTGGTCTATGAACTCTAAAGATGTTTGTAAATGTATACATGTAAAAATTCATATTAAATGTAACCAATACCACTATTAAATCGATAAAAGTTGTTATATCAGGTAATAACTTCACAATCAGTATTTACATAAATTTATTTATAGAATAAGTCAGTAAACTTGGTCTATGAATTCTAAAGATGTTTGTAAATGTATAAATGTAAAAATTCATATTAAATGTAACCAATTCCACTATTCAATAGATAGAAGTTATTATATCAGTATTTACATAAATCTATTTAAAGAACAAGTCAGTACACTTGGTCTATGAACTCTCAAGATGTTTTGTAAATATATAAATGTAAAAATTCAAATTAAATGTAACCAATACCCCAAAGAATTCATCCTAAGGTCTTTGATATCAAACAAAAACAGCCTGTAATTAAAGTAACAGGCTCAGGTGGTCAAAACATGAGTTGTCACAATTCAATTAGTGATAAACATTGTCTACATATGAAACCTGTTATGTCTGAGAGATTATATTTACCTCAGGTACCAAGTGGCACACAGTGGAGAAATAACAAACAGGGAGTAACATGATTATGGCAATCTAATGTCAATTCAATTTATTTATTGGGTTAATTTACTTAGCCTCAGAGGAAAACAAACCTACATTTTGTGGGAGGAAAATTGAAACTTTAAAATATGTATAGAACTGTTACTCAAATCAAAAGACTAAGTTTAAGTCCTTCAGATTAAAAAGATTACACCTTTTTCGGAGTAAATTCTGATTTCCTGGAAAGAAATGACAAAATCTGTCACCAAAATGAAGACAACTTAATATTTTACAAGTTGGACCAGTTTAATGCGGTTTAAAGGAGTTTTTTCATTTTAGATTGTGCCTTATGAAAACAGTGGTCAAGGGGGGTCCATATGGACCCAAAATTTTGTTATTGCACATCAGTGCAAAAACGCAAAGTAATTTTTCATTGCCCTCTATGTATTTGTCTAACTTTACCATATGCTTCACTTGGTGGCCAAAAATTCAGATTCCCATGCTAATTAGCATAAATAAGCACTTTCGAGGGTGCTCTTCAAATTTGTTTTGGCCATAAAATCATAACCGAATAACTTTTTTCAAAATTTTATTTCAGGAATGTATTTGTAATTTTATTCAAAAATTCCATTGGGAAGTGAGTTTTCAAATTTTTGGCGGGAAAATTTTGATGCGACATGACAAATTTGTTTTTGGTCGCCATTTTGAAATGGTTTGTCCGATTTTTGAAATTTTTTCTTTGTTTTCGAAACCGCTTTTTGTTATTGGGTCCATATGGACCCCGCCCCTTGACCACTAACGGGCATGTGGCAGACCTTGACCACTTTAGTGTTAAGGTTATGCATAGAATGGAAAAACATTATTTTCCCGTATAGGTTTCTCTCATATATACCCTGAATAAATCTGAAGGACTTAAACTTAGTCCTTTGATTGATACATTCTTTTAAGTTGAAATGTGACATTGCATTTTCCACCAAACAAATGGGTACAGGTTTGGTTTAAAATAAAGTAAAAGGGCATTTTGAATGAATCAAGTTTCAAGTTTCAGATAACACCCTCTCACAGTTGATGATACAAACTTAATATGAAAGCTTTCTTTCCCAATGCAAACTGCAGCCTGTGTTTTGTGTATTCCACTACACATATGCTATAATTGAACTAACAGACTCAGGTGGTCAAAAACATGGGTTGTCACAATTCAATTACAGACAAACTATGTCTAAAATGAAACCTGTTTTGTCTGACAAATTATCTCCACCCCAGGCACCAAGAGGCACACAGCAGAGAAATAACAGACAGTAACATGATAATGGCAATATATTGTAGCAAATAAACCAGTATCAGTTTCTCACACTTAATGATGCTAACTTTATGTAAGCTTTCTTTCCCAATGCAAACTGCAGCCTTCGTTTTGTGTATTCCACTACACACACATGCTATAATTGAACTAACAGACTCAGGTGGTCAAAAACATGGGTTGTCACAATTCAATTACAGACAAACTATATCTAAAATGAAACCTGTTTTGTCTGACAAATTATCTCCACCCCAGGCACCAAGAGGCACACAGCAGAGAAATAACAGACAGTAACATGATAATGGCAATATATTGTAGCAAATAAACCAGTATCAGTTTCTCACACTTAATGATGCTAACTTTATGTAAGCTTTCTTTCCCAATGCAAACTGCAGCCTTCGTTTTGTGTATTCCACTACACACACATGCTATAATTGAACTAACAGACTCAGGTGGTCAAAAACATGGGTTGTCACAATTCAATTACAGACAAACTATGTCTAAAATGAAACCTGTTTTGTCTGACAAATTATCTCCACCCCAGGCAACAAGGGGCACACAGCAGAGAAATAACAGGCAGTAACATGATAATGGCAATATATTGTAGCAGATAAACTAGTACCAGCTTCAATGGTTTTGGGGCAAGTGATGACACTTGAAAGTTAATTGTTTACAATGTAAAGTGGATTATTTGGCGAGTGAATCCTAAAAATATAAAATATGATCCCAATAATTGTGTCAGCTTTCGTTTTAAACAATTTTACAATCAAATTCTAAAATAGCTCGGGCTTATTGCAAATGTTCTCATTCATCCCTATAAAGCTGTAAATGCAAAAAAAAATATTTTGCACTACAGGTGAAAATACATGCCTAGTCGTTATTTGCCACAATTGATTTTTGGACAGATTGGCAATATTTATGCTTAGTTCAAAACACCAGCTACGTTTCTTTTCAAAAAAATGATCAGAAATATGGAATCTATCTGCATATTCTGAGAAAACAGAGAACCGTAGTGTAGTGGATAGTGATCTCGCCTTGCATGCAATGTGCCCAGGTTCAATTCCCAGTGAGGATTGCCTTGCCGGAATGGAATCTAGCAATCTTTGCTAAGATGTTTGTCTGACTTGATGGGAGCATTGGGTCAGATATTTGATCTTCTCTACATAAAGTATTTAGAGTTGGGAAAATATTTCACGAGAGATCGTCGTCCTTCAAAGGTGATGTAAAGCCGTCAGTCTCATGTACAGAAGAGTCATACATGTACTGGTAATCACAGCCAGTATCATAATGAGTAGGGTATTCTACCCCTGATCGTTTGCAAATTTGTTTCGGTCAAAATTCAATTCGTATCTTCAAAATCCACCTCTAGTAATAGATCCTAATTGGATTTATTGGACCTAATTGGTCTTTAGGAGTAACTAAAAACGAGGATATTTTTTACTCCAAGAAAACTTTGACGGACCATAACTTGGCTTCTGGAAACCGAGTAAAGTTCAAAGTGATGTCATTATAACATGGTCTTTGCAAATATTTGACAAAGTGAAAATGACAAGAGGCTGCATGTACAGCTGGTTAGAGATGAAAGGTCACATATTTGTTGCATTAATTGTAAGTTTAAGATTCAAATTGCAATATCCAAATTAATCTATTGCTAAATTTGTACATATTATACCATATTTCTTTAATTTTTTTCCTGCCAAAAAGATATCGTAGAGGAGAATAACATATCCAAATTTTAAGATTACCAGGAAGGAGAATCTTTACATTCCTGATATGCAGTAAAATATTTTAAATGTAGAAGCAGTAAAAAGGTAAACAACTCATCAAGTATCTAGTTGGGAAATTGTATGATTAAATTTTAAGTCAAGGCAGTTCCCACATTCCTGCACTCAAGATAAAATCCCTCCCATAAAAATTATTATTCTTGTGTTTTTCAGTTATTGGCCGTTGGGATTAATATCACCGGCAACTAAGAGGCGATATCGCACTGAGACAGTATGGTTGGGATACAGATTTATCCGCCTACCAACAAAATGTTTTTCAGTTTTTGGCTTAATAGGCACTGATATATAAGCAAGGTTGCAGTCTGTAGAAATGGGGACAACAACTTGGTAATCTTGATGGAGACCATTAACTGCAAATAATAATAGCAATAGATGAAACACTTGAAGTAACATCATGATGACAAGTGATTACCAATATTATGAAGTGATTGTGTTCATGGTTCTTGCACAGGTGTCCATGGCCAATTGCACATTGAGACCAAGGATGTGTTGTGTAAAAGCCTATAGTATTAAGCATACAGTTAAAATATTGTAGAAAGCTACACAATTAAACATCTAAAAACTCACGGAAATCTTCATCAAAAGACATGAATGAAAATCAGTTCAGGTTATTCCTTGTCCTTAGCTTGGTAGCTGGTTAAAATTTCACATCAAACAAGAACCAAAATCAAATACTAAAAGAGTAAAAATCGCAACAGTTGTGAGAGCTGTTGTTACACGCTCTGATCACATAACTTAGTCAGGCATGTTTTCTCTAATATTTGATTTTTTGATTGCAAATATTTCCACAATCACAAATTTTGCACATCTGAAATGGCATTCTACTTCTTCATTACAAAATATGCAAAGTCCTACTGATCCTACTCACTGTACAGCAAGACCAACCACTCAAATTAATGAAACTCAAGACTTGAAAATATCTCAGCTCTCTTTGCTGCTGTACAATACTTTGTGTGTGAAAAACAACAATTTTGAGACACAAGCACTCTAAATGGTAAATCACACCCTGTGAAAGCTTACAAAGCAAACACAAGTCGTCCTCGGGAGAATTTGGATTTCGCACCTCTTATCTCTGCAAATATCAAAAGAGACTGAATCTACCGTGGTATTTCAACTCTTTTCTGTTGTTATCACGTTTCCAACCCATGTGGGTCAGTGTATGCGATAAATGTACGAGATAAACTTTCCGACTTGTTTGCATCAAGATGACTGTGAAATTGAGGATTTAAGTGACAAAAGTGATTTCAAATCTCTCGGTGTGACAGAGTTAAAATACGCTACAAATCTTTTCTCCATCACATTGTAAATCTCATAATGCCATTCATCAGAGATAAGTACAGTCCCATTTGACTCGGAGATTTCCTTCATTGTTTGAACACTTACCAGAGCAATTATCATATTCTTCTAATGAATATCACACCTTTTTTCATTTTTTGTTTTATTTATTTTGTACATTTTGTTTCCATAGTCAACTCTTTGCTAGTAATAGTAAAAAATGAATAAGCTTTTCTTCTTTTATTTCTATTTATTTAAATGGACCAATAAACCTGTTAAATATCAAAATGGACATCGCTTAAAACTAACTGAGACAAGAACCAAGAATAAGTTGATGTTAAAGGATGGAGCGGATTGGACTCCTCCAAATTAAAGAATTCAAACATGGCATTGCAATTTCAGGTTACTATATTTATTGTCTCTTGGAAAATTGTAATGTAATATTTACCACACCTGCAAAAATCTTAGCTATTTGATTTTGTATGTGGAAAGGGTAGTTCGTACCAATTTGGACGCATTGAGGATCACATTTGGGTGCAAATCAACTCAAAAGAGATTCACCATCAGGAAACACAAGATCAACACATACACTAGCGGTTTAAAGTATTTCCGCACAAACACTTAAAGGTGGTTTCAGACTAGCTGTCGTTGCGGCACACGACGTTGAGGCACACGACAAAACATTTGCAATTTAGAGTTGTCGCACTGTAGCACGACACATTTGCATATTGCCGCAATGGTCTGTCGCAAGAAAAGTTGAATTT
>JXSR01S053124.1:221246-234340 GCA_000969725.1 Ophiothrix spiculata
TCAAGGTCACTTCACCACTCAAGTTGAGTAGTCATATGGAATGTGTATATGTAATAGAGTGACAAGCAGGCGATGAAATATCCTTGTTACGCTTGACCGCGCCAAGGGAATGCTTAGAAGCAAACGAAAAATGATCCTTTAACACCCCACCAGTTTACAAAAATAGGGTTGTGATGAATGTGGAGTGTTTTGTGGCGGTATATGACAGATTGAAAACCTCTTAAAACATTTTAAAATGTCATATACCGCCAGGGACCATTCCACTTTTACCACGGCCCTATTTTTGTTAACTGGGTGGCGTTGAAGGATCATTTTTCGTTAGCTTCCAAGCATTCTCTTGGCGAAGTCAAGCATGACCAGGACATTTCATCGCCTGCGTGTTGCTCTATTACATATACACATTCCACAAGACCACTCAACTTGAGTGGTGAAGTGACATTGACCCAGGAGTTGTCAAATCAAATTTGACCTAAAAAATCATGTTTTTTGACCTATTTGTGTTGTTGCCCCTACCTATACGTGAGAGGGTTGATCCCATTAGGAGCTCAAATTTACACTTAACTAGATTACCAATCAGATCTGACCAAAAGCAACATAAGTTTCCAGATAGTTTCCTTATAAACGCCTTGTGAGATATGGCTGAATAAAGTGTTTGTGCGGAAATACTTTAAACCGCTAGTGTAGCTCTCTATAGTCTTTAAGCATTAAAAACTTACCACTAGCAAAAGGTTGATAACTGCTTTCTTTTAAAGTTCTGTGGATAAATAAAAGAGAATATAAAAATATAGATATTTAACATCAACAATCTTATTGATAAAAACGACAGAGGAAGAAATTCATATACGTGACATGAACAAGGGGAATGAGTCATATGTCGAGAATATTAATTTTGAAAAACAGAGCAATAAAGGCAGAAGATTCTTTTGCTTCACGGCACACGAATATAATGGGGCCATCACTCAGCAACAAGCACCTCAATCAGTGATTGTTTGCAAGCATTTTCTCTTTCTACTATAAGACTATTTGCCCAGAAAACATGAAACTGCCAAACATGCGAAAAAAAAGACAATGTTTTTGAATAGAAACAGACTGGATGGTTTGATATTTTACACTACTATCAAATTACTAAACATTCTAGCTAGATTTTGGTGCATATATAACAATATACGTTGTCAGGTTTTTTGCATTGATTTATATATATCCAACTTGTATCCTTCCTTTATATTGGTTGTACAACACATGAATAAATTTCTGCTGGTAATAAAAGGGATATTTACATATGACAAGAAGTAAAAGTGTTGTATTGAACAAACTAAAGAGCAAACTAACCCCTAACATTCTGTTTGATATAAGTTACCCCTTTTGCAAGGCTCAATAGGACACCTTGGTTTGTCACCTTTGATGTCTTTGTCTAGCCATCATTGTTGTAAACATTGATGTTGATTAAAACATTTCTGAGAAAAAATCTTATGCTATAACCTATAATATTATGTTGATTTACTACATCATACTATATGCAAATTCATCATTAAATTTGTCATTTGAGCATTTATGACTCCAATATTGTGACGCAATTAAAAATCCACTAGGGCTCTTGATAAGAAGTATCAGATATGTTACACAATATATCTGACTTTGTCTCCAACTCTCAATAAAATATTGGATCATTAGTTGCTTCAAATTGGATGCAACTATATTTGTATTTTAGGATAAAAAAAAAAGGACAAAGTTTGCTGCTACTACCTGAAGTAGTATGTTGATTTACGATATCAAACTACATACATACAAATTGAACATCAAACATTTCATTTTAACTTTCTGTGATTCCAAAATTTTGACTAAACCAAAATTTGGAGTGATACCAGATATACTAAGCAATATGGGTCAGTTTACTACCAGGTTACTTCTTTTAGAGCTACCTAATATGTGGTGCAACAAGTCTTTGTCAGATTTGTTATTATCTTAATTTGTTAATATCAATGCATCTTCTAATCAATAATGGATGGTTAGTGTTGCAAACCATCAAACATTTGACATCAAATATTATATATTCCCAATTGTAACAGGGCCTTCTAGAATAGCAGTGCCTTGACACTGATGAAGCTACCCTGTATAATGAAAGCTCATATAAATAAATAATAACAATAATACTTCTCAATGTGGTATATTGAGTTTTTATCACCAAGACTCTGTTATTATAAGAAAACACACTGGAATTATATTTGAGATTATAAGATAACAAAGACTTGTTACACCAAATATTTGGTAGCTCATAAGAAGTATAAACTGACTCATATCCTACTTTGTCTCCCTAACATTTTAGATTTACATCATAATCAGTAGTTACTTTGAATTGGATTAATTATCAATTTCTGGCAATAAAGAAATAAAGATCCACTGGACATTCCATTCCTACAGAGGACATCAAAATCTTAGACTCTGATCCCTCTTGGATGGGTCGTGGGATATGGGAAGCAGTGTACATCAGGAAACACAGGAGCAATTTGAACAGAGACGCTGGCCGCTACCATCTGCCAGAATTCTACAGTTCCCTACTGAGACATACAGCACTACCGAGTGGTGCTCAATCTCTGAAACCTTCACCAAGTCACAGCGCCCCCACGTGATGAGTTTGGGGCTGAAGAAAAAAAGCTAGTTGCTGACAGAAAGCTTCCCATAAGCTAAAAATGCTGTTTTGTGAAGTTTAGATTGTCAAACAATAAAGAAATATAATATTTTCTGTTTTTCTGAAAATCTGCTGGCTACTTAAATTGACAAAATATTTCTAATCAAAACTCAATGGTTTTAAAAATTGATTTTATCAAAGCATATCCTTGGTACACATGATGAAGTTTTAAATATGTAATTTTTCTTATTCATATTTCAAAAGAAAATTAAAGGGAATTTTTATCCGAATTTTTTTTGCAGGTAATTCTATATTGTTCCTAACAATAATGACATTTGAAATCCTATTTAAACTATTTGAAGACTTTTTGTGAAAACTTGTTTTGAAAGTAACCGAAACCATAAGTATTTGGTTACACACGATCTCATTAAGGAAATTTTAACACATTGTTGTCTAGGATGCCAGGATCCTTTTGGACTAATTAT
This sequence comes from Ophiothrix spiculata, assembly GCA_000969725.1. Classification (NCBI taxonomy): domain Eukaryota; kingdom Metazoa; phylum Echinodermata; class Ophiuroidea; order Amphilepidida; family Ophiotrichidae; genus Ophiothrix; species Ophiothrix spiculata. The sequence continues at coordinate 224,358 of JXSR01S053124.1, forward strand.
TCTGAAATCAATACTTGAATGTGAATTATGAAGCTGCTTTATTTGCAACTTGATCTTGAATGTGACAAATAAGGCAGAAATGTTAATTTGATATAAGCTGATTATTGGGAAATGTAAATTCTGAAGAGAGAATCTGAAGAGAGAATATGAAGAGGATTCTGTCAAATTTAAGTTTTTGAAATTTTATGTTAAAAAATTAAAATGTGCTTATTTTGTGTCTTTAACAAGTTGCACCTCAGCAAGGTGAAACCCATTAAAACAAAAGCACTGTCACTGTAACATGATTCACAATCTTATGAAAGATATACCGTTGATAGCTGATATTTGTTTCCACATTCAATTGTTCTCAGATCACCGTATCCACTCGTCCAATTCAACATTTGCAATCTTACAAATCCTTTAAATTGATGAATTCCCCACTTCTACTAGTTTAAATATCATAATTATAGATTAATAACTGCATATTACTTGACGCAAGTGAAATTGTACAACAATAATGCACCGTATGCTGAAGTACGAGTTGTCCGCACTCACCAGGCGTAGCTGAGTGAGTTGGACAACTTTGACTTCAGCACAAGGTGTATTATTTTTGTACAATTTCACGAGCGCCAAGTAAAGAGCAGTTATTAATCTAATTCATACACGACAATGATTAGAATTAAATTGTAAAGAAAATAAACAGCATAATTATTTTAAAATGTGTTTGCTATTTCAATAAAACATGGATAATACAACCATTAATCGTCCCTTGATAATCATTGTAATTTAGATTTACCTTTCTTTTAAAATGAAACTTGCCATACAAGCGCTAGCATGTATGCGTACATGGAATTGTACAACGCACTACACAATACGCAACGTGCAACTAGACGAGATTAATAAATGCGTATAAGTTATCAACTGTTCAATTAGATTTACAATTTCAACGCGTACTTAACGCAGAGTGTATGAATACTTTATGACTCCTATCACGACATTATCAAAGCATTTAAACCATTTCTTGGTACTCTACTATCAAATGACTCGACAGTTGAGGCACTGAATATTCAGAACATCTTCAGTTGAATTGGATGAGCAGAAACGGTTTTCATACAGCTTTCTCCATTCTTCTTTTTAAGATTTTCAATTTGCTGGACTTACAGGATTCTATCGGACATACTGTACCCAAAACTGTTAGTATAGTACTCTTTAACTGTACACCCATAAACCATCCAACAATATTGAACAAAACCATAATTCAAATAATAGATTTCTTCTTTTTCTTACATACTTCAACTAGACATTTTGAGACAAAGGGCAGCTACTTTATTCTTTAACTTTGCACTGGGAATATATAATTACAAGATGTACTCACAAATCATAAGCTTAATATAGGGAGAAACCCCAAGGGCATAAATCGTTGTGAACCTTTTGGGACACTTACAAAAATAATGAAATACTCTAATTAAGCTGTTCTGCTCTGTTTCTTGTACTAACATGCATATAAATACTATAGTATGAAATCCACAATGAATTAAATGTGTTAATCTGTGAATTACTTTGATTCAAATATTTTCTTTTTCACAAGAAATAAAAGTGACATTATTCAGATCCTGAATGTAAATCTGTTTTATTGCACTAGTAAATTATGTTATGAATATGCATACAAAAAGCTTACAAAAGATAAAGTTTTCAGTCACAAAGTAACTTTGTAATTTATACACATCTTTGTAAATGAGTTTCAGATCATAAAATTGCGACTATGTGGCATCGCTTCATCATCATGTAGTCTTCTGTCTTGGAAACTGCCCCTAATCTTTCTAAGGAAGATGAATTAACATTGTGATTTAATTTATCAAAATAAAAAAGACACTTTGCAAGCAATTTGTTGTTGACAACTCAATAATACTTTTCAGCATACCGAATACTGTTTTCTGCTTCATTTTCCAAACCGAATGTGTTATTATAGGAACTTGTGTGTCAGAAAAAAATTAAGAGTGAGCAGAGTATTTAGCAGTGTAAGACACAAGAAAAAAAGTGACATTATTCAGATCCTGAATATAAATCTGATTTACTCCACTAGTAAATTATGTTATGAATATGCATACAAAAAGCTTACAAAATATAAAGTTGTCAGTCACAGAGTAACTTTGTAATTTGTACACATCTTTGTAAATGAGTTTCAGATCATAAAATTGCGACTATGTGGCATCACTTCATCATCATGTAGGCTTCTGTCTTAGAAACTGCGCCTAATCTTTCTAAGGAAGATGAATTAACATCATGACTTAATTTATCAAAATAAAAAAGACACTTTGCAAGCAATTTGTTGTTGACAACTCAATAATACTTTTCAGCATACCGAATACTGTTTTCTACTGCATTTTCCAAAACCAATGTGTTATTATAGGAACTTGTGTGTCAGAAAAAATTAAGAGTAGGTATAGTATTTAACAGTATATTAAACCACTGACTATAAATGGAACTTCCTCATCTAATTTTCTTGTCAATCTCATCTCTCTCCACAGAGACAACTAGAATACGCGGTTCTCGGGCCGCGCGGTTCTCGACACAGAGTGTCGATCACGATGCCTCCGCCTTCCACCTTTGTAATCGGACTAAGTTGAGAATTTGACCTTTCTTTTGACCTTTGACCCAAACCTTTGAAATCGGACAAAGTTAAAAATCTGACCTTTCTTTTGACCTTTGACCCCAAGTTTAAGGTCGGACGATGGGGTCTCCATTGACACTTTTGATCGCTGGTCCGAGGCGAACATTTTGAGACCTTAACCTATGAAATCGGACAAAGTTGAAAATTTGACCTTTCTTTTGACCTTTGACCTCCAGGGAAAGGTCGGACGATGGGGTCACCATTGACACTTTTGATCGCTGGTCAAAGAAGAACATTTTGAAACCTTAACCTTCGAAATCCAACAAAGTTGAATATTTGACCTTTCTTTTGACCTTTGACCCCTAGGGAATGGTCGGACGATGGGGTCACCATTGACACTTTTGATCGCTGGTCCATGACGAACAATTTGACACCTTAACCTTTGAAATCGGACAAAGTTGAAAAATAAGCAACATTTTATGCATAAATTATGCAAATTAGATACTTAATTAGCATATTTTGCGCTCAAATTGCAGCTGGCATAAGCGCAGCTCTATCCGCACCTACCCATTAAATTGCATGAATGTAGGGTGCACGGTTTGTAAAATATCACATTTAAAGCATTTTACGCATAAATTAAGCTACATTTTATGCATAAATTATGCAAATTAGGTACTTAATTAGCATATTTTGCGCTCAAATTGCACCTGGCACAAGCGCAGCTCAATCTCCACCTACCCACCAAATTTCATGAATGTAAGGTGGACAGTTTGTAAAATATGCCATTTAAACCATTTTATCCATAAATTATGCAAATTAGGTAGTTAATTAGCATATTTTGCGCTTAAATTGTCGATGGATTGAGTTTGGCTCTAGGTCTACCCAGGCATCAAATATCATTAACGTAGGGCATGCGGTTTCGGAGATATGCATAAAATAAAATTCTGCTCCGTTAAGGAGATATTGCCCTTTGTATCTACGAAATTATAAAGGATTACATGCAAGAGCGCCATCTTAAAACGCGTTGTATTCGTTAATTAAATGGCCGATCGGGCCAATTTTCGCATATGTTATGCGCCCATTAAAATAAGGTGGGGTTAAAATTTTGAAGGGGTGGAATTTTAGCAAATGCTCCTTGTCCAATTATTTCTAAGTCCCTAAAATCACAAAAAAACACATATTTTCTGCTTAAAAACCGACTAAATTTGCATATTTTGCGCCGAAACTTTCAGAGAAAATTACTAGCAGCCCTTACCACCAGTCCACCGACTTGCATTGTTCCACGCCTCACCAGTTCTGAGAAACGAGCCCGGACGGAAGGACGGACGGACGGACGGACAACCAGAAAACATAATGCCTCTCGCGGAGGCATAAAAAATCTTATTACACTGTGTACACACAAAAATCATTAGCAAAATAGAAGGGAGGACCCACAGGGCATAAATCAGTGTGAATTCTTCAAAACTTCATTATCTTAAAAATGGAAATGCTTTACATGCTCTAATTGAACTGTCGTGTGACATACCCGATGCATGCAAAAAAAAAAAGAGGTATTAAAAGTCTTGAATCCACAATGCCTGATTCCTGTGTGTGGTAATACTTCAAAGTAAACTCCATAAGGGCACCAACCAATCCAAAGTCTAGTCAATTTGAAAGGGTGATATTATGAACTTTAGGCTGATATGATGACATCTTCTGGTATAAATGACTAGTTTTTAGAACGAATATTGGTGTAAAATTTAAAGGTATCAGCTGGTTTGAACCTCATTATCCCTCCAAAAAAAAGAAAAAGAAAAGGGAAATCTTTTTTCTGAATTTTTTGATACACAAAGAACAAATTATTATATAACCATATCTTTTGTCCTAATTTTTGAGCCAACAAAGTGTTTGAGTTTTATACTACTATTTACACTTTTTTTACTATTATACAACAGAAAGCATTCTACTTTTAAAATGTTTTCTTATCATTTGTGATGACTCACCACGAAAAGGGGGACTTTGCGAGAGAATACTTTTCGAGAAACTAGTGAAAATAGACAGCAAAATATAATGAAAATAATATGAATTTTTTGCAGATTTTCTGTTGTAAAATTTGATTGCCTTGATCAATTACACCAAATAAGGTGTCATTTTAAAGCTTAGAAAATGCTATAAGAGATGAAATGATAAAATCAAAATTGATATCATTTGCAAAGTCTTCCCCCCCCCCCTTTTAGGGTGAGCCATCACATTTTTGATACCTAATGAAAAAACACATATTATTTACACTTTTTTACTATTATACAACAGAAAATATTCTACTTTCAAAATGTTTTCTTATCATTTTTGATACGTAATGAAAGAACACATATTATTTACACTTTTTTTTACTATTATACAACAGAAAATATTCTACTTTCAAAATGTTTTCTCATCATTTTTGATACATAATGAAAAAACACATAATTACAACCTCATTAGTACACAGCACATGTCCGTATTAAACTCATCACAATGCCTTACAGATACAGCATAGAATTTGCCCAGCACTGTATCCCAATGTTGCTCTGGGACATCAATGATTAGATTGGAAGGGTATTGGATACCGTGCTGAAGGATATGAGCTTAATTGATGAGTGCAAATGATTGGTGAGTGCATTTGTTCTCTGTCATGAAAAACTACAAAATGAAGGTGGTTAATTAATTTTGTCGGGATAAAACAACATGGTGATTAACTTTTACCGAAAACTTTTGCAATTTTTCTGTGTATTTGGCTATGGTTAGTCTGAAAGTAATCTATATCAAAATTTGGTTCCTAAATCTCTAAAAGCAATTGTTAAAAGTGTAAACTATAATAAATGTATCAAAATCAGAAATTTTGACAGATAAAAAATAAATATTAGATTTACACAAAGAAGCCAATTCTGATGAATTTGGATACAAATGAACCAAGTATACAAGATGTAACATATCAGTATTTGTTTGTTATATGCTGGCAGTTATGCTGGAGGGTCTTAAATATGATCAATAAACACCAATACCTGATTTGCTGTGTATATTGCAGAATGGCATTCAAACAACAGAAGAGCTACAAGACACATTTATATACTGCATTGATATTTACAACTGATAGTTCAAACCGACGAATTCTATTCAGAAGTTTTATATATCGAAACGTCTTAGTTGTTATCAACTATCACAGTGGTGAAAAGAAACCCAATTGTATATGCTTTTCTGATGTTCTACAATTTCAAGTCAACAATTGAGTTTTGTATCCTTCTGACTCTTTGACATTGAGATAAACAAACTATGAACAAAAGTAATAAAGATGGTGTATCTCCTTGCTTGAGTCAATACTATCATGTGTTACATGCATTTACGTACATAAAATTGTATCCTTTATATTTTAGTCTTTACAATTCTATGGTATACCCCTATCCCTAAACCTATTTGCCAGTCCCCATATCCACACTCATTTATTTAAATATCTGGAGAAAGAATCACTAGCTATATATGGAAACAAAATTTTATTCCATTATTCCAAAATAATTAGATGGATTGTCAAGAAGCACAGGCAATGGCTAATCTAAAAATGTACGATACAGAATATTGTTGGTCGCATCACATACTGTTCTATTTGACCGAAGATGCATTTTGAAAAATATTATATAGAATTTGGCACTTAATTTTTCATCTGATACTAATATATTTTAAAAGAGAGGACATCAAAGTTTTTATTATATTTAATTTCAAATAAAAATACTTCTTGCAACCCTGTCTAATATAGTTTTACACTTACAGATCTCAATGTAAAAAGCCTTTTTTTACATTTAGCGATCTCTTAGTACAGTAATTGAAGATGTCAAACTGCAATATGTGACCCGCACTGTTGTTTGAACCCAATAGAAATAGGGACATTTTATTTTTAAGTGTCGAAATAGATGGCGCTATTCATAAAAACTCATTTTTGGATTTAGAAGGAATACACTGGTGTGTACTACTGAAATTAGATATGCAAATGAAGCACCTGACGTCAACAAAATGTTATTTATCATTTTTAGCCAAAATCTTCACAGATCAAACAACATAATCGATAATCAAATATAATTAATAATTTGAAATATGTATAGCGCCCTCATTTTCGCACATATCTGAATTTACAAAAAATACCAAAAACTGAGCCCAAAATTAATAAAATGCCAACCAAAGTGGAATATAACTTTGAGAACGGGTTAAAAACGTTATTATGCAACACATTCAAGTTACTTGTTCTGCTTTTTCAACTTTCTGTGAAGAAAAAATGAATTTTTGGTTAAAAATGAATAAATGTCCACCTCAAACAACAGTGCCCGTCATATCGAAAGGTACCTTAAGGGTCCCAAAATAAAAATTGATTTTTTTTGGGTCTCATCTGAAAGATTATATTTTAAGCTTTAAAATGACACCTTGCTTTTGGTTATTGGATGGATGTTCAATTGCAAAGTTACATCCAAATTGGTAAAAGGCAACAGGCTGATTCAGAAAACTATAGTTCTGAGAAAATCTAGTTTAAAGTTTCTATACATGTAAAACTTGAATGGAGAAAGGACTTTTATCTGGGTTTTTAAATCATTTATCTTATGTTTAGGATGTTGGAACCTGATTAATATGATTGAAAACACTTCAAAGGTAACATTTCTGATGAAATTAGAAATTTGACCTTTAAATTTGAAGAAAAAAAAATATTTCTACACTCTCAAATTTCTCAGAAATGTTAAAAATATAAAATAGAATAGTATGTGATGCGACAGACGATATCATGTGCATTGCCATTCAATTAGTAAGGAAAGATTTTTGTTATATATTTGTGTATCTTTGGAACACTTGCATACATCAGAGTACAAAAATAAAACACACTGTTCAATAGGACAGGTTTACAGATTCAGAGCTGTTGCTAATTGGCAACAGCTTTGCCGTTACCTGAACTAGACGGCTTAGCCAAATATTGGGCATCTAGCTGGAACATATTCGATTTGATGCTCTTAAATCATAGATATAGTGCAGAGATTGGTGGAGAAATAGACTGGTCTGACTAGTGCATATCTGAACCACATTGCCGATTAGTTTACGTGACTCCCCTCAGTACAGTACATCATGGCAATGAAAGTGGTTTTATTGCTCCATGAATTTATTTCAATTATCATTATGTTCCACTTGGAGCAGGACAAAGTACTTGTTTTGCCGAGAAATTTCTTATAATTGCAACTTACAGGAATGATGATCAAAGTTTACTTCCCTAAACATAAGGACACCTATCAATAGATTTGTAAATCTTCTCACAAGCTTTGAACAGCATACACTGCGATCCAACAGGGATACAAATGAGCTCAGTAATGTAATATGCAACTTGTCATCATTTGTTTCTGCTTAAGGGAGCTGAATTTAATAAATAAGCACTGAAACAAGATCCATTCCGTAGGTTGCAATGGGGCAACTGTTACGATGAAAACAATATGGTAGAAAGAGTCTGTACTGTATATAATGTATTGGTGTTCTCAATTACACGACTGGGGCCAAGCTATCAAAGATTTACAGACTTGAGACATCCGGTGAATAAAGCAAAACACAGGAAACATTTCATTGTGATGTAAGTATGTTCTAGCTTGCAAGAAGTATAATATGGAGGTTTTTCTTCAAGCTTTACCTTTGTGATATCTAATAAAAACTGTTTTGCATTGAAAAGATGTTTTGAACTTCAAATGAGGACCTTTGATTTAACCCCTACCCTGAAACATCTGGTATCAGATAGAGGTACAATTGGGAAATAAGACACTTTATTGATTATTCTTAAAGTGCTGATGATATATAATATTTCTAGCACCAGAAGCAATATTCTTCTTTTGAAATATCCCTTTGCAAAATACAAAAATACTTATTTATAGATAATAAAAGTCGATTGAATGTAAATTTTGAAACACAATCAACCAAGGCAATCAGTGACTAAATGTCAAGATATACAAACTAGTTGGTATTGTACAACAAAGCTTAATAGCTGGAATTCAAAATAAGTCATTTGAACTGATAAATTTTAAATTTCAGAGATCATACCTTTAGCTATTTTAAATTCTTGGAGCATGCACCCTTCAACCTGAGCCAAACATAACTTTATGGAATGCATCGAACTGTATTCTAATTTATGTAACATAATCTTAACGCAAATCTGTCTGTCATCTTTGGTTCCAGTATATATTTTCTGCCTCTTTTTTTTTCTAAATTCTTATGGGACATCTCTGAGTATTTAATAATTGTGGTGAGCATTAACATTACAATGCTATACATACACAGAATGACTATGATAGAGCTTGGTAGAACACAGTAATAAGATATCTATGCATCATTTTAGGTAACAAATATCAATAACATGGCATGCTATGTATGAATCAAATTTTCAACAAGTTACTTCTTCAACTTGAAATTTTTTTCTACAAATGTATTAGGAGCATTTTCACAATATTGAGGTTTCAAAGTGCAAAGAATGGTGGGACAAGTATACTTAAGGTCCCATCAAAAGTTTTACGGTTAAGTTTAAGATGGGACCTAAAGCAGTATTCCTGCTAAGGCCGTATTGCGCACCATTGGCGCAGGAGCAGGAAAAATTGGCATAACAGGTTTCTGAAAATGTCTGAGAAAGATGCTTTTTCTAGATTTTTTAGCCAATTTTTAGCCCCAGCTTGATGGTTTTGGCGTAATCACTTCTTCAGTTTAGTCAAAATTGTTCAAATTGGTGCAAACTCAAAATCCTTAGCGGGAACATTGGCCCAATGCATACTTTTTCCGCAAAATAGAAGTGTAGAGTATTTTAAAAATATCCCATCTAGACAGGAAGAGGGGAGAAATATTTAATTTGCATAACCCTACAACTTTTTACAAGTAATGTCCTTACTGTGGGCTAGCCAAAATATTGACATCATATGCTTATTCATACTATACTTACCATGGGCTGTAAGATGATTTAGATAGATAATAGATGCGCTTGCATGTATCTATTGGTATAATGTGGCCGATTTCAATTTATATGTTAATTTCAAGGTAATGATAGTCATGAGGCTATTAAGAGTACAAATTCATTATTTGCGAAAATGCTGTCTTGAATGTCAAGTGGGATTAGTTTTAGGTTGTAAAAAGTCGTGCCAAATGCTTTGTCTCGTATGAGGGATTATTTTTCAACTGCATGTATTATCTTGAAAGTCAAACATGATTAAATTTCTACTTGATGAGTAGAATCGTGACCAATACAACATATTCCACAAAGGATTTCCATGTAATTGAAAGCATTGTTTTGAATGCTAAGTAGTATCCTGTGGTAACCATCTATGGTTTTGAATTTCAACCAAGGGGTTGTTGGGCAAATGGGTAAATAGAAAAGAGAGGAAGG
>JXSR01S053135.1:92129-102260 GCA_000969725.1 Ophiothrix spiculata
GTCAGGATCTCAACAAACAAGATGTGTGTATTCAAGAGCTGTCTTTTCAGCACACTTTTGATTCTCTGCAGAGGGTAGTGGACAGCTCTGAGCAAGAGCTACAACTCACTGTTTCTCTTTATACAGGAGCATGCCGTTGTTAAAAATATATAGCATATCTGAAGCAAAGTGCTAATGTGTGAATGTTTGCTTCTTTGACGTTATCAATTTTTCCGAAGCACCAGGGTTTTGCACGTACTATAGGTGCCTGACGCGCGACGATCAGTGCGCCGACTTTTGTGTACTGCGTAAATGCACTTCCATAAATGCCGTACCATGCGTGACGTGCTAATTTGAATATCAATTGTGGATTCATCATGAATCATGAAGATGAGTAGGCCTATCTATTGAATTGAAAACATTTAGAATTTAATTCATACATTTTCAGTAAGATTTTCGCTGTTGAAAGGTATTCAAACACGCCACAGAGTTGTTCATCGCGTATCAACAACGATGCATCCAGGCGTCTGCGTATTTTTATCGCGCAAGGGTAGCTTCTGTGGCATGTTTGAATACCTAAATATACAATTCCTTGCTATGTTTACATTGGTTTTTAGTTCTAAATTTCATTTTGATTGCTTTCAGTGTGTATGACAAGAACACTCACATGTGTCCTTTTGACACCGGTCTGATCGAGAAGAATAAAGAGCTGTTTTTCAGCGGCCATGTCAAACCAATCTATGACGACAACTCTAGCACTGAAGGCGGGATCGCCGTTAAGGCATGCGGCCCCATCAATGAATGGTTTACTGCAGGGTTTGATGGGGGAGAAAAAGCTCTCATTGGATTTAGTACTGGTGAGTAGGAAAAAGGTGTAATAACTTAATCATAACCCTGAAAGTTACCCCTAAACTATAACCCTAAAATTTGGAATGAAACCTAGAGCCTGTTTCTACAGGGTCAACTTAGCACTAAAAATGCAATTTCAATCTGCAGAAACAACAGTGCATCACCTTTTTTGATCAACACCACGTCTTTTGAACTGCAACGCTAACCTACTGGGAGTGTGTATTTAGCATTTCTTACACCTTAATTTTCGTGTAGAAAAGCAATAGCAATGCTATTTTCCAATTATCAAGTAACTTGGCAATTATTGAAATTAGGGTAAATTTATCACTACTAATTGCACATCTAGGTGCAGAATGAGTCCGACACATTGCCGCCGTTAAGGTTTAAAAAACATAAGCAGAGCTTTGAAAGAAGTTCAAGTTAAGTTAATTTCAGGCAAAGTTTGTTGATATCTGTTTAACTTCTACATGTAACTTTGTCCCGCAGCTTTTGCTGAGTACATCTTGATGGAGCCATCTGAAGCCTTTGCGCCGCTCTGGAAAGCCATGCAGGAAAAGATCCACATGAGTAAAATCGTCATTGAATTCTTGAAGTATAACGAAGCAGCTGAGTATGAAGATTTACTCGATCAATTAGAGGTAAGCGATACTGGCTTGATCTTTGAATTGCACAGAAAGTTTTGGTTATTTTATGTCTTAAGTTCTTTTTCGGTTGTAGTTGTGGTTTTCTTGTATGTATACTTTGATCAGCGCTGAATAGGTGGGCCTAATAACATCATTAAAAAAAGTGTGTGAATAGCAGATCAAAGGTGGCAAGCACAACTCTGGCAGATGTAGCATGTTTTGTCCATGTGATATGTGCATCATATCTATAGCGTTTTTCAGTGGGATTACGTTTGCTCGCTGAGGAAGAAAAGCCTCGCAATTCTCTCTAGTGATGATCAAAGTAAGAAATAATGGAGGTGAAGGTAAAAGTATTACTTCTAGAAAACAATCGGGTTGCCTTCCAATGTCTAGGGCATATGATTAGATGATTTGTATTCCATATCCATGTAAGGCTTGGGTCAACAAAGCAATTGAGTTTAAATGCCTTGATATGGACTTAACTGGTTGGCCAGAGTGGGGGTTAAATTAAGAACCAACTGATGTAGTGTCCAGTAGTCAACTAAAGCTATTTAATAGCAGAAAACAAATTATAATGATCACTTCTTTTCAATTCAGAATAAACCTTTTCAAAACACGACTTTCTGGAATTACCGAAGCCGATTTTACACTTTCCGGCAATTGCCGACAGAAAAAGTGACGCACTAACACAATACTCGGAATGTTACGTTCACGTTAATTGACTGCGTACAAATTCGAACTTGTAATTAGGGGTAGCACTATCGAGTCACTTATGAGTCTGGTTATATTTATTTTTTAGTGCTTTCACTTTTATTGCACTGAAAATTTGAGAGATTTTCGGAAATCATGCACACTAATGAGCTTGCACGTGATTGGTTGGAAAAATGGCCATGTGATCTAAGTTCCGGAGATTTCCGAATTGAAAAAGTCTATTGTCGTGATGTAATACAATTCATTTATATGATTGCGTTAGTGTGAAAATGTTGAAATCAGTCTATCTGTTTGTGATGTGCTTTTGTGGCCAAAGTAAGGTAAATAATATATTGACTGATTATGCTTTTCTTAAAAGCATCACAAAAAATCTCCCTGACTAGTGTGCTATTGATATAAACAAAGGCCATTAATCTTTTTGTACTGGATATTTATCAGTTAACTTCTTTTTTCCAGACAACGGTTCCACCTGATAATTGCAGCAAGCTTACTGAAGACACTTTACTTCGCCACTCACAGTTTGTGGTCGATCAGGTAAGAAAGTCTTCTCTTTATTTATGCTGTTTTCATACTTGTAGGTTTGTCGCTGTGTGGCGTATATTTTTTGTAAAATCTTATCGTTTCCAGTTGTCATGTCGCTAAGATAATCTATACTGGAAACATTTTGTCGCACGGCCAGTTTTTCAAGTCAAGCTGCAAAGCTACTAACGTGTGAAACGAAGTAGATGATAAGAGCTACAAAGTTACAAAAGTATGAAAGCAACACAAGTCATATGTTGTAGTTTGTTATTTATCACATACATTAATTGACAGCAATGCGTGAAAGCAGTATGTGTACATCAGACTACATGTCAGCTACTTCTTTTTCACTTGGAAAAATCCTACAGAAATGAACAGACGATCAATGCTCATAACTTCAGGCAATATCTTCTCTGTACATACAAAGTTCTACTATGGATCAAAGTGAAATTAGTTGTTTGTTGAAAGTATAGATCTGCTGTAATAATTCTTTTACTTTATATAACAGAATCAGACTCAGAAAAAAATTAATACTACACCATAGTGGAGTATATTAAATTGCATTATAGTGACACGATCCTATAATGGAGCTTTTTGAAGAATGAAAAACGACAAATTGGCAAATATACTATCAGGAAAAGAAAGGGCTGATTTTGAGGCTTAGAAAATGTTGGAGCCCAATTTTATTTGAGCCAGATTTTCAAGTGGAACAACACTTCTGTTGGTGCTCAATTCAATGTTGGTAAATGACAGAAAATACAATGTTATAAAATGCCAGTTTTGAGATTTAGACAATTTTGTTACATGTTTGAACCGGATTTCATGAATTGAACCAGATATTTGAAATGGAATAACAAAACTTACGACATTCTGCTCTGTGCTTGATTCCATTTTTACAGATCACATAGATCTGTTTTTATAAGTTGCCTGGGTCTGTTCTGTGAAAAGGTTTTGTATCGGCAACAATTTAATCGGTACCCTGTGAGGGAGAAATAACGTAACTTAAATCCCCTTCATGTATACAAATACTGGATACAAACTCTTCCCTTTTTTCTTTCTAATCAGGTCGCTAGTTTTGATGATGGTGCTGACGAAGATGAACCGCTATTGATTACAACCCCATGTATGCGTGATCTCATTAAGCTTGCTGGTGTAACGCTAGGAAAAAGGTGAGCTGCTAATGATTAGGACATGATTTAGTATGATCTCATTTAGTTTGCTGTTGTTCCATAGATATTCTCTCTGACTTAATCTATAAAATGGAGAGAAAGTATTCCTTATAATGCTAAATATATGTTAAATTGCTTGAATATATGTGAAATTGATGTTAGCATTATTTAAATCAATAGTAACATTTAGGCCTAGTAACATTGATTTAACCAACATTCAAGTATTGTAAGTGTCATTACCTATCCATTTGACCTAATACATCAGAGCGAATATCGCAAATGTCTTTGGATGTCAAGCCTTAATAAACCAGAGGTCCAAAGTACAAAATCTACCATTTCCAAGTCTGTCCCCGGCAATGAAAACATTCTTGAATAGTGAATAGACAGAATATATTCATAATCCAGTAGTTAATCATGTTTGTATTATTTTATTCAGACGTGCTGCAAGAAAGGCGGCTGCTCCGAAGAAAGAAAAGACACCTATGCAGTCGTTTGCGACAGTCACTCCGCTAGTTCGCAATATATTTGATACATTCTTCACAGGACAGATTGAGAAAGATATCAAGGCGAGTGCTCCACGCAAGATGAGATGTGGTGTGTGTGAGGTGAGGATTTCTCTTATCTTTATTTGGGTTTTGGTTTTAAATAAAAATGGTAGAACTTGACTGTTGAAATTAAGTCTGAAAATGACAGTAGAAGTCACAAAAACTTGCGATCATTATTTTGCCCTATTCCTCATATTGTGTGAGTTTTCCTATATAGATCCAAAATCTCTGTTTGGTCCTTTGTCATTTATTTGAGTATTTAGTTTATTTGAGTATTTTTCGTAAAGTTACGAACAATCGTTAGTTTATTTAGCATGAAATGATTTAATTCTTTAATGGCAAATTAAATTGGGTTTAAGTGTTACGTGCTACAAAAATGTTTATGGCACGTCAGGCATGAGAATCTTCCTGTTTAATTCCTGGTGTGTTTTTAGCCTGCTTTCCTGTTTTTTCATGGAAGTTCATTTTCATGCCTGGGTACATGGGTTTGTTTCATATATAACATGCAATTCCAAAACATTTGAATTGCATCATACATACAATCAAGGGATAACTAAATACCATGACAATATAGTTCAAGACTAGTGCAATATCATCAAATGTATTATATTGTCATGTAACATATCATTTCAATACTTACTAATTACTATCATTACAATATTTGTCATCTTGTTGCAGATTTGCCAAGCACCTGATTGCGGTAAATGCACAGCCTGTCGAGATATGGTCAAGTTTGGTGGCACTGGTAAACAGAAGCAGGCATGTATGGAAAGAAGGTAAGAGACACCTCACTGCAACTTAGCTCGGGAAGGTCGCAATTCATATAAGGAATTACTATACTGTAGAGTAAATGAATAACTTTAATTTTTAGAGCAAACTATGAACATCAGATCGAGAGTATTTTAGAGTATTTTCTTTTTGAGTGGACCCTGTTCTACAAATCTAGCTATGACATTTTGAATTCTATCTGCCAAATTTTCATCACAAAAAATTTGAGAAAGGTCCCATTCAAACGCCTTGATCTTGTCACGTAGGGAGCTGTCAGATATGGTGTAGTTTGGTGGTACTTGCAAGCAGAAACAGTCGCGTATTGAAAGAATGTAAGACTCGCCATACTTTTGTTGTGTAGGGAAAAATATCGTCACTTTTGTCGTGTAGGGAAAAATATGTCACTTTTGGTGGGACTAGTCCAGGAAATTTGAAAAATGGAATCTGTTCTTGTCATCATTTTGTTGATAGATGTGTTACTGTACTTGCAGATGTTTTCCACAAACAATGTACTTTTCACAAACTTTTCATGTGTCTGTGTCTACTGTGTCTATGTGACATAAGCTGGATTTGCTGATGTTCTCTCCTTAAGAGTCATTAGGTATTTAATTTCTCTTCACAGGCCAATTCAAAACATCCGGAGGTACGAAATCTCATCCTGCTTGGATGGCAATCAATATGACTGGCATTACTGTAGCATTTCATTTCAGAAATGTCCATACTTTCCAAAGTTAAAATACAACACCAAATGTGTTCTCCCAAAGCTTTCATCCAATTCCATTTGAAATCTTCATGGGCCCATTTCATAAAGATTTGAATCAAACGTATGTTTGATTTATCAAGCCTAAAATAAGTTTATACAATGTAAATTTACGTTTGAAATTAAATGTACGCTTGATTCAAATCTTTATGAAATGGACCCCAGTATACCATTTCAGAGATGTGATAATTGAAGCAAACAATATTCTGTTTTTAGGTGTCCTAATATGGCCATCAAAGAAGCAGATGAGAATGATGAACTACAGGAATCAGAAGAGAAAGAAAATATCCCTGAAGAGAAGCCCAAAAGAAAACTGGGATCACCCATCAAGAAGAAGAAGAGGGTAAGAAACAGTGTTTTTGAATTTTGCAAACATTTTTACCATTGCTTTAATAAGATTATTGACAAAAGCTAGGATTTTATTTGTTGTCATTTATGTTAAACCCATTTCTAGTCATTTTTTTGTATCATTAAAACTTGTATACTCTTCACGAAAACATGACTGATTTTCCTCTTAAGTTTAAAATTCTGCTTTTCAATTCCCCAGGTTCAAGATTTGTAATTAACAGTACTGTAACTATAAGAGGAGGACCTTTGTGTAATTTAAGCCCAACAAATGATGGTTATATGGTTCAAGCTAAGGCTGAATCTTGCTCACGTATCACCAAACACCTGTTGGTCAATTTTCTTGGCTGTCATAACAATGGCGCGCCATACGGCTTTAGAAGGAGCACTGACCACTCAGGATATGGTTCCGGAGCATATTTCACTTATAAAAGTTTGTATTCAAAATATATGCTTCTCGGTAATATGATACAGGTTTGATGTTGAAATTTTGTTTATATTAACTTTGCTTCAAACACTTCAACAACCAGAATGAGGATACTGCGGTTTTAGATGAAATAGAGGAAAATGAGGAGGAGGAGGAACAGGAAATTATCACTTCAAAGAATCGCAGGGAAAAGGTTTGATGATGTTTGCAGTTGATAATAGCCAGATTGGTAGGATTAGTTTGCTACAATCTTGTTTATTTGATTTATTTGATAAACAGTGGTTTTAAGAGTCGTTTGTCGTTGTTTGTCACAGCCAAGGAAATTTTATATGGGAATCTAGACTCGCCGCCATCTTGTGTTGCTCGTGGAGCAAAGTTATTGTACCTCCGGATATATTCGGAGTTTGGCCAAATATCAAGGCAGATCATGTGTGGCACGCAGAGACGTAAAATGCCGGAGGTACAATAACTCACCCTCCACGAGCAACAACCTAAGAGAGCTGTCATCCCATAGGATTTACATGGCAGTCAAATCAAAATGGCAGCGAGTCCAGATTCCCTTATATAATTTCCTTGGTCACAATGTTGTGATGCCTCAGCCTGACCAGCTGGTGAATCTATGCCCTTATACTTGTCGCAATGAGTTGTCATTCACAGCTGAGTGGAATTAAACATAGTTGTGCAAAATGAGCTTTATTACATCCTGAAATCTGATCAACCAAACATGACAAAAGCTACTCCAAAATGACTTTGAATGCTCCAATGAAATCATAGCAACAACAGAAAAATCACTTGAAAATAAACAGAATTGTGGTTTATTTATAAGCATATTGTGTCTGCAGTGAGTGTTTGTACAACAGAATGATATGAGTTTTACTGTTTAAGTTTGTGGTAGTTTGTATTTTTTGGGTAGAATAGTAATTTAACAATACATTTTGAAGTACCAGAACCTATAGATTCCTGTCAAATTCAAAGATTCCCATCAATTTGTAGCGAGAACCTCGTTGTTTTTTTTGCAGTATTTTAGGAGATAATAAATAATAATAACATGTATTTTAAAACGCCTTACTTTTGAATGATTAAAAACCCAAAGCGCTGTACAAATGGGAATAAACTGATTAAAATATATTTTAAAGACGTTATAATGTTTGTTTGTTTTTTGTTTTGTTTTCCTTTTAAAAGACTATAAGAAAGATAAAAATATCACATATTTCACTTAATTACTATAATCATCAGAAGCTTAAATGAATTTAATCAATTCCTACAGTATTACACAAATTATACATCAAAAATATTATACTAAATACGTACAAATTTTAAAGCAAAAATACAAAACTACTGCAGAGCAGGAAAGTGATAGACGGCCGCAGGTAAAGTACCGGCAGCCTACTCACAAGGTAAAGTACCTTGGGAGCCTGTACAATCAACAACAACAACAACAAAAATCTGAATATCTAATCCAGAGTGTAGTGTGGACTGATACATCCAAACACACTAGCTTGACAGTAAGATATTGACTACAACTATTCTCCCAGTACTCAATTAATTGATTGCGTTGTGTTAGTATTGTAGTATTGGCTTGACATTGGTTTCCAGGACGGAGTGGTGTGTTTTTAATTAGAGAAAATTGTGCACAAGTGCCCCTTACATGAGCAAATGTGTTTGAGATGTACAGCCTTATAAATTTCTCAACTTTGTGCCTCAATTGCTTGGACGATGTAACTAAGAATTCAGAGAGCAGGGCCTAGTTGAATACACATGCAACTGGCACTCTGCATTTTCAAAAATGATTGGTTTTGTCTGAGGAATTATGGCACAGTTTAGTCTTTAGTAAACTTGGTTTTAGACTTGCCTGTCGTGTGGTCGTACGACCAGCGTGACGTCAAAAATTTTAAGTGCGCAAACTCTGCCTTGTTGCATGTGGACAATTTTGCGATAAGCTGATATATCGATTACTCTGCTGTGATGGTCACAACGACATGATATTTTGAGTAGGAAAAAACTTAACTGTTCTTGCAACAGACCATTGCGGCAATATGCAAATGTGTCATGTTACATTACGACAACTAAAAATTGCAAATGTTTGGTCGTCTGCCGCAACATAATTTGTCGCAACGACAGCTACTCTGAAACCACCATTACATTAAACTCATGTTCATCTGGCATGGAATTATAATCTTTGGAGAATGGCAAAAGGCATGTACTTTGAATGCTTATACTTTGATCATCAGCACTTGATCATCACTAAATAGGCAGAGATTGTGAGGCTTTTCTTCAATTGTGAACAGAGGTAATCCCACTATTTGTGTCGTAGATGCTAATGTGCGAGTCACATTACAACACGTCCTGTTTCTCCTGCATTTAGCTAGGCACTCACTTCTCTTTATCAATTCTTGAAATGAATAGGCCTGCCTAGTAAGTGTTGATCGAAGCATAGATGTTGATGTGTTTTATGTTATATTGCATGATTTGTTAAGCACATTTGTAGTGATTTTTGTGACAGATATATTCTAAAGAACACAAATTGACTTACAGCCCTGTGGGAATATTGTCATCAAAATGTGTTTTTTTTATATAACAGCAAAAGGAAAGCTAAGTGCTTTTAGTGTGAAGCAGGTTTTGTGTTTCATTGTTGTGTTGTGGTGACAAGGTTAATTCGAGTTGTCATGACCTGGTGTCATGATTGCAAGAATAATGTGAACCTAATCTCAGTGATTTTTTACTAATTGTCCGTATTCACAAAATTGCAAAAAAACATCTCACTGCTATTATCCAGAAGCCATGTGAACCGGAATGATACTGTAAGTTCAATAGAAATATGCTAATTGGGACTTTCTAAACAGGATATTTTGTCATTTTAATGCTAAAATTTCTTCTTTCAATAGATTGATTATTTTTCTTCCTTGTTCTCAACAGACA
Organism: Ophiothrix spiculata; assembly: GCA_000969725.1. NCBI lineage: Eukaryota > Metazoa > Echinodermata > Ophiuroidea > Amphilepidida > Ophiotrichidae > Ophiothrix > Ophiothrix spiculata. The sequence continues at coordinate 101,744 of JXSR01S053135.1, forward strand.
ACAGTAGAATGGATAGGGGACCCCATCAAAGTGGAGGGCAGTAGGGCCTACTTTGCAGCAGCTGAAATTGACAAAGAAAAGGTACCTAGAACTTTGTGCAATTACTTGTTACTACAATGTGTTTCTGTTGGCAATATTATCCTGATGGAAGCCAGAGAAAGAATCTGCCCCTTATCCTGCTTGCCATTACCCAGAAATATGGATCAACTCTTTATTTTATTTGGTGAACACCAATAGAGCATGCCAGTCAATATTTTGTGTTGATCTGTTGCCATGGCTTTTTGCTTCCTAAATATGACACGACAACCAGCAGATATGAAACAAATGAAGTGAAACAGACCTGGCACTCTGTGATATTAAAGGGACTAGCCTAGATTCTTCCCACTAATTTTTTACCTGCATATTTTTTTACTTGAATCGATAGAACATATATATAGTAAAATAACCTACAAGTGGTTTTCAATGATTTTGAGGAATATTGGAGAAAATTGCAATTCTTTACCTACTTTAATTTTTG
>JXSR01S053146.1:39763-49774 GCA_000969725.1 Ophiothrix spiculata
AAATGATAAAATTAATTGACGAAACATTAAAGCCATCGCTATCATCCGGTTATTGACTCCAATGTTTAGTGCACTCAGAATACGTTTTTTATAAAATAATCAACATTTAATCACATATCAAATTTAACATGTCAAATCTGTACATAAAATATAATTCTGATTCGTAAAAGTGATAACAGTGTTCAATATTTTAACAAACATGTATTTTATACACTGTGATTTAAATTGATAAAAACAAAAAGCAGGTGTTAGTCTTGTTTTCATGACACACTAAATCAGAGGACTGAAAACCACTTGTTTTTTAATTTAAACAATCTTTTTACACGTACATTAAGGCTGTGTCACACATCACCGTACCGTGCGAATAACGTACTAATAACGTATACTGTTTGGTAATCGATATACATGTATTTCAATGACAAACCAGTGTGCGTTATAAGTTCGTTATTCGTACGTTTCGTGATGTGTGACAGAGCCTTTACATTGCAGAACATAATTTGGTAATTGAACCAAAAGACCTTGAAGTTTAGTTAGTCAAAGTTTAAACACTATAGTTGAGATATGAAAATGATTACATTGCTTTTTAACGGAAGTGTGACCATGACATGACATGTAAGGCTAATAGATTACTGGAATGATGTAACTTTATAATAAAACAAAGGATTCTGAAATTTCAAGTCGACTGGAATCTTCTACTACGATAATGGCCTGATGATTTGAAGGAAAACATGATGACAGCTCACAATTCGAAATTGTATCACTGTACAAAATGAAGTTTTGTATGTTTTAATTGTCAACTAACTAAAGTCAGATAAATGCAGATAACAGAGAATATCATGACCTTCCCATCATAACTTGCTTGTAATTAGAGGGTTTAGTGATGAAACATCACAATTACAATTAACAAACTTTTTCCCGACTTTGCATTTCAGGCATGTTTTATCACTAAACCCTCTCTATAAAACCCGGATTTAAAACAGTTATAAACTAAAAATCCTACTGAAAGCAAGGCATGATGGGAAGGTCCAGATATCGTCTTTTGCTAAAGATTGCATACACCAACGTGTGCGTTGTATCACAGCCTGCTTAATGATGGCTGAGCCTGCTAGATTTTTCAAACGATTACCGGTAGCCAAAAATATCAGGTAAGGAATTAGGTTTCTAAGAAGGATGTAATATCAACCAGCATGCAATTTGAATAACGTCTCAAAACCCATTACGCTAATTGCTACTTATCCGAAATGTCCTACCAAGAAAGACAAGAACATTTATTTCAAATCTGCAGATTAATCAAACGACAGCATATCTATCCTTACGGTCATAAGGTATCAAAAATCTTAATTCATTAAAAGCTATTAAACATGAAAATGCTGTTTATTAACCTTTGTTATATGGGGAGATTTTCACAAATATATTATACGTAGTCACACAGAAACACGTATGCGGTACCAATTAACACCTAATTCATGGTCAGTTGTTAATGTTAATGTTAATGACGACACTATGACGTCATAATTACCAAAATGTGAAAAACCGACATTTGCACGGACAATATAAGAAAAAAATCAAATATTTCCGAAAAAAATCCTAGAAATATCCAATTTTCACTTTTGACCTCTGAACTTTGAACGGACACTGTACCCCAAGGTGGTAGGGTCATTTATTTCCGCTAAAATAAGCGCAAAGGATGAACTTAGGGGTTCATCAAGTTGTTTAGCGCTGCGTGCAAGGAGGTATTAGCGGCTTAACAATTCATTTAACCTATTGTTATCATGTGGTGGATTTTTCCATTACGCACAGAAACTAAACAGAATCTTATCTATAAAGTCATCTACGTGATTTGCTAGACAACACTTGTACATTTGGATAATAAAATACTGAAGATACATTAAATATCAGTCCTGTATATAAGTTATCGGAAGTCTTTGAGAAGGAATTGAAACTTGGAAAAAATAAAGTATTTCATGAGCGAGCTTAACTTCACTCTTAAGTGTACACAGCGTGTAGAATGGTATCAGTTAGTTGTCAGAACTTGTTATAAATGCACCTTACATTAACGTCTTCACCATTCGACACGTGTGATCTTGCTAAAAACCTGAGCCAGGAAGCGGGCGTTTGATTTAAAAGGTTGAAAAACACTTAAGAGACAGAAATAGTAATACATTTGAAAGCTTCTGTTTTACCAATAACACAACTTGGAAGACCATATATGTGATGGCTCACCCCGAAAAGGGGGAGGGGGGGGGGACTTTGCAGATGGTATCAATTTGTATTTTATAATTTCGTCTGTTATAGCATTTTCTAAGCTTTGAAATGACACCTTATGATCACAAGTCAATTTACAGAAAATGTGCTGCAAATTCTTATTATTTTTGCTGCCTATTTTCACCACTTTCTCGAAAAGTGTTCTGTCGCAAAGTGCCCGGGGTAAGTCATCACATATACACCACAATACACATTTACAATTGAATGTAATTTGAAACTGCAATTTACGTACGTATACTCATCATTAGTTATCATTATATGATTTATAATTTTCAGTTATTTTCATTTGCCTGTCCTAAATCCTCTTTATGTCTGTAATCCATTTTCTTTGACAAAAGAGGCTTTTCAATATTGTTAGCTCTCATCAGTGGGTTTCGAAGTTTACTGGCAATAACTTAACTAATTTTCTTACGTTAATGCGTGACCTTTCGGCAATGGAAAGTTAAACATGGTAACAATGAGAATTCAAGTACGTCTAAAACATCCGTCATTTGTTAATTTTATCTCTTCACAAAATCCGTACACTTGAACGATACATTATTAGGATATATGTTTCTTGTTAAACATTGATCAAGTGTAATAATATTTTGCTTGAGTTTTCTTGCTAAAACTATTATCACAGCACCTTTACAACCATTTGGTTCTTTTGTTTTAAACAAGAATAGGAAAACTAGTAAACAAGTTGGATTGTTTGTAAATAAGCAAGCCGATCCTACTAGTCTCATTCAGTCACACTCAATTTGATTAGAGGCGTTATTTCCTCTTGTGTTCTTGTTAAAAACAAACAGAAAATAACGGGTCACAAATCCAACTGTAAGCTTAACTAACACACAACTAGAACTTATTGTAGGTGAAGTTTGATATCAAATCCGACATTCTTCTTAAACTAGGGTTGGGCAAATCAACATTAGTTTTTAAAGCCCAGTTGTTTCTATGGCAAAATTTTGTGCAGAATCCAAATCTGGCAAATTTTTTGACCTCCAATGACCTCTGACGTCACTAACTCTCGAAAATTCAAAATGGCCGCCAAAATGACATAAAATTGACTGAAAAATTATTTTTTCTTCAAATTATGGCTTCCAATATGTCAATATATGGGTTTTCTCGGCCAAGGATTGCAAATAAAACATTACTAACACATTTGCTCATACCTGTTATGTGGTAAATGTGATATTTAATGTTTTTATGCCAAAATTGTCGGTTTTTGGTGTAAAAATAGGATGTTGTATTTGTTTACTGTAAAATAGGAATTAAACATGTAATGCTATATCCTAATGAATGAATAAATTGGTATCTAAACCATTAATAGAACCCACTTAGATTAATATGTTTAACATGTATATCAATTATCCTATCCTACAACTGCAGATTTTTATGTTTTGATACATTCAAATTTGACACCTACATTTGAAGAAATAATATTGAATCTGAAAACTGTTGGTCTATACACACTCTTAGAAATGCTACACCCTTCCATTAATGTGTTGGTTTAGCAGTGTGTTGATATGACCCTCGACTTAATAGAATTTCGAATTGACTGTTAAAAAAACGCTTTTCCATCTTCTTTGTAATTTGCCAGCCTTATTTACATCTGGAGATTCTGGAGGTTGTCTACAGCATATTCCTAATATGAGTTCCTTGTCTTTGGTAAACTTTTGGTGTCTCTGGTAACTGGGCTTTGGTGTTTCTTTCACATGTCTAGTAACCAAGCTTTCTTATGGTTCAGTTGCTCCATTATAAAAGCCAATCTTTTTGAAAAATCTGTAAATTGTTTACAGTTGCAATGTTTACAATGCTATGTTCTTACCCATTTCCATCGATTATACTTTTGGTACTTTTCAGTGTCAGTTAACTGTTAAAAGATGGGTCTGTGAGCAATCTTATACATATTTTTCTTGCGAGAATATGTCTAATATCATTATATACCGCAAATTGGCATCATTGATATTCAGACCCTCATACGTCGCACATTAGCTTAAAAATATCACGCCTTACTATTGACTCTCAAGTTATTTATCTCGTTGAGCACCAAGCCAACAGATTTTTCTTTTCCATAATCAGCACCCACAATCATTTCCCCCTCTCTCTCTCATTGGCTCAGTTATATTGGTCGTGTTTGTTGAAAGAATGACTGAATTATCCTACTCCCACTCAGTTTTGATCATGGTTCCCTTTCCCATTTATCTCCATAAAGTCCATTAAAAATAAAATCTACACCAAGCTTTGAATAGACACACCTTATGAATAACGAGCGGACCCCACAGAAACCACATCATTCTGTATTTACTTACAGTGTTGCAGTGGAGATGTAAGTGCCTGATACAGAAACTAAATAGTGAAACAAACATGAACATGAAGAGTTGACTTGCAAAACGGCTTACGTCCATTTTGCACTTTTTTGAGAAAAGGGCAAAAAACTTGTTCATCCTTCATGTAAGACATCATGAACTTAGTCTAGCATGAAATCTGTTGTTAACACATGATTATTTAGTGATAAGTCTTTTGAAGCAGTCTAGCTCATGAATATCTTACACGAAGGAAACACCAAAAACCTGCTAGTACAAACTTTAAAAATAAAAAAATTAACATATGGGCACGTTTCATAAAAAAATACCAGATATGGGCATTATGCCCTTGTATACCCAAATATGGTCATACGATGTCCATATTTGTGCATGAAAGTACCATTTTCGGGATTTTGACCAACTTTGCGAGATTGTTTCTACAATATTTTCCCCAGGATGATGCACAAGCTACAGAATCTACAAAAAACTCATTTTTGAAATAAAAAGAGGTCTCTAGGCTGTTTTGCAATTCAAACTCTTCAAATATGCAAATACTCACCACAAACCTCCGGTACAGTCTATATTTAAGTTTTAAAGCATAGATCAAAACAAATGTGATAGTCTTATTCTGATGAACGTGTTTGATTTTACTTTTTCTTAAACTGAATAACACCGGCTTTAGTGTTATTATAAAAACATATAAAACATATTAAAAAACTGATATTTTCTTTGTTTGTGTATGAAATAAAAACTCAAATCAATGTACATTTGCAATTCAAATGTGGACAAGGGATAAAGTTAAAGACAAATCCCTCGTATCTGCAATAGCTGCCATTTGTCATAAACTTGGATTGCATACTTTATAATCTCCAGTCTTGGGTCAGTGGTTCTTGAAATGGTTCTTCAGGTGATGGTGTCACCTGAAGAACCATTTCAAGAACCCCTGACATAAGACTGGGACATTTTGAGGGATTTTTCACATTCTTGTGACCATGCATAAACTTAGGGCAGCCATTGCAGATACTACTTTCTTGCACTCACATGACGAAATTAAGTTCTATTTGGAAAAAAATATATAGAAAAAAAACACCACCCACACAACAACAACAACGACAACTATAACAAACAATTTATTAATTTTATAAGTCTGCAAAGTCATAATAAAGCATGAAACTGTAAACGTTAATGCTTAATTCCTTGATTAATAAAACCATGAATCGGTCTGATTGCAGACCTTGCAGTAATCCCTCATGTAACATTTCTGTCCGATTTTTAATCTCGGTCATCACGATTTTGTTACCCTGCAAAAGGCTTTGGCAGGGTTCTGTATTTGACGTGTTTCTTTCTGCTTCTTTCTTCTTCTGGCAACACTTTGATGTCTCATAACTCTGGCATACAATGACCGATTTTGATTAAACTTGGGTGAAGGGACAAGGGTCACCTCCCATTAATGTCACCTGACCCCTGATCCCTCAAAGGTCACGTAGGGTCACGGGGTCAAAAACTTGATTTTCACGAAAAAAGTTTCAAATCACGTACATTACATGCTATGGTCATGAAATTTGGGGACATGAAACCTCTTGACATTGTCCACAAAAGTTATGGGATGGCAACAATGTGTGGGGTCAAATGGGGTCACAGGGGTCATATAAAAAAGGTCAAATTTTCAACCTCCAATGTTAAGTTTCTATTGCTCTCTCAAAAACAAAATCGGTATATAAAACAAATAATGACTGCTCTGGCATTCCCTTCAGTGATCTTGAGACTATCATACTATATCCCTCACATTTTGCGCACAGCATCAAGATTACTCATGGCCAATAATAGTTTGTACTATTGCCTTCATCAGCAGTCAGTAAACACCATAACTAATAATGATATTTATTGTTTAATAGTCCAATTAACTTGTCAGGTATGTTTTCTTTAAACTTAGTATTATTTCAAGTGTGTAAGAGTTCATTATTTAACAGGCTTGATGTACAGCAATACTAATGATTATAGAAGTTATAATAAAAATGCAGAATAACTGAGACACAAGACTATACATTTATTATTTAAAGGAGCATAGGCCGATTGCTTCAACTTTTTAAGATTTTGGTACCAAAATATTTTTCATATTTTTGTAATGACGCATGTGTAATTTCACGGATGAGGTATGTTCCATTTTGGAGTTGTATGTCTAATTATGACGGAGACACAAGACTACATTTAATATTTAAAGGAAGATTGCTTCAACTTTTTTTCAAACTTTTTAAGATTTTGGTACCAAAAAATTCCTCGTATTCCATATCATGACGCATGTGAAATTTCACGGATGTTCCAAATTTGGAGTTGCATGTGTCTAACCTTAATTAATTTTGCACAGTAACGTATAGGCGGCTCTAAAGTACAAAAATGCTGATAAAATAAAACGGTTTGACCGATACCGATTCCAATGAAATTTTGATATTTTTAGTGGTCATCTTTCATATGTCTTTGAAAATTAAATTTTGAAAAAATCAGACCAAGCTCTTTTAAGTGTGATAAATAAACTCCATTGGAATTAGTAAAAAAGTCCTTAACAATGAAAGAAACTATTAATTTAAATGTTTTGCAAAAACATTACGTTTTATTGCAATTTAGAAATTATGGATAAGATTTACTTCCTACTATTATGATGCCCGTGGTATGGAATCATGATATTTAAAGTGGTTCTAAATTGTTTTGAAGATGAGGTTTGTGTTTTAGGGGTGTTGAGTTTCACCTTGTCGTTCGTCTTTAAGTGAAAACACATCTTAGCATTAATCAGCTTGTGTTTTTCTTTCATGTTATTTGTGATGGGTCAAAATCCACAAAGACATTTCCCAAACATTAAGGTTGTACCTAGGGGAAATATAGAAATCACCTTTACATCAAAACAACTTGATTTAAGCTGCGGATAGGCTGCAAAAATCAAGACCGGTGAATCTTATCACGTATACAGAAGGTATGGTATAACAGATTTTATCAAGAAAATCACCTTGTTTTATTAGCTTTCGCCAAGGAAACCCAACTTGGTACTTAAAACAAAGTAAGCTTAAGGAAGCTTATGTTCAACAGAGCTCCAAGATGTTTTTAAATTCAGTTTTTAATGCAGGAAGAAGACCGGAGAACACGGTGAAAAACCTGCGGAAGCGAGCATGGACTGAAAACCAAATTCACATAAAGCGCCGGGCACGTGACTCGAACCCGAGACCTCATTGGTGCAAGCCGTGTGAACTCCCGCTGCGCCAACCCGCTCCCCATTATTTTTAAAATCATTTAAAACAAGAAATGGGTATACGTTGAAATTTGCATGTTTCAAAAGCTTAAAAATTGACGATTTTCAAATAAACTGTAACAAAATGCAAAACTCTAATTTCCAACAACTCAATCTAGGGATATTTTATTGGAAACACTCCAAATATTCATACCCACATCCCCTTTTTGTTTATTCTTATCCCCTTGAAATCATAGGGGTTTAAAGTTTTTCTTATCTTACAGGTCACGTTGAAAAAAAATTATCGCGACCAAGTTTTTCTCGATGTTTTGGGAATCAAGAAATAAGAGAACAAATGAGGAGACGTGAGCTGCAATATCAACTAGCACTTTCTGCAAATGTCTTCAGTTTAAGATGCTTTAATAGAATTCCTCTTTCCATTTTCTTTTTCTTTGTTTTTTGATATATGGTGTTTTCTTATGTGCTGATTACATTTCTGAAAAGGGTCACCGACTTATTTTCTTAGAAAAAACCCTTCAAAAAACGGTATGTTTTTCCACTTTTACCATTGGCTTGTATTGTAAAATCATAAAAATCAAGACAAAAACACCTATGATTAAAATACGGCTCTATGTATTTAATTCTTTTTATTTATGTTGTGGTCCTTATATTGTTTTTTTGTCAAAAACATACTAAAAACATGGTGAGATATTAAGCAAAATTAAACAAAATTTTGCGTTTTTTAACAGTGATAAAATACCCTTAAGCACTGTGCGTATTGAACACTCAGTACAAATGCAGGCGGTCAGGAGTAACGCATATGGTTTTATGTGTGGATATAAGAATAACGTCCGTGTAAAATCGCGTTCAGTTAAAAAGCATGATACAGTATCTTAAAGCGAAAGATAAAACGTTTGGAATTGTCTCCATCACCGTTGTTATCAGCTCAAACCTGTCCGACATCCCTTTCTGTGTTATATGCCACCGTAAAATTTATAGTTCATGATGAAACCATCACCTTTCTCTTCTTGACACCTTTTGGACACCTTTGCCCAAAGTTTGACGTCAAAGCCAAATATTTGGTAGCAAAAATTTTGTTTGGAGGTCGACTATAAATTGACCCTATTACTCACTCGCATTGCTTTTACCTTACCTATCCATTGGTAGATAGTATATAATTATGTGTTTTCAGTTTTCATTTTTTTAAATTCTTTTTGATTGTTTGAGAATCCTTTTACTAACAAATCACGATTTCTTTGAGATCAAACGTAAATTGCCTGTGACGGCTGAACGTAAAACTTTATTGCCGCTTTAACCATTAACTACTACGATGCCATCCAAAGATAATGTACCAAATATAACCCGCATCTATTTCCAACATATACCGTACGATCTCCGATCTTTTTTGCAAGGAATTGTAGACAGATGGGCTAGGCTAGAACAAGAGAAGATATTGTGTGTATCCCATCATGCATTGCTTCTTATGGGATTGTTTGCATAGGCAATCATGGGAGTAGTTGATAAAATGCCCATAAATCAAACGTAATTGTTGTAATCTTGCATTTTGGGTATGTTTCATCACAAACTACCCACATGACTTGCTGTACAAAATTCCCCATAGGCTAGAACTACATAAAGATTGTGATGCACTTATATATAATTTGACATTTTAGAAAATTATTAAAAATGCCACGTCGTATGCAGGATACTGGAGAGTTTGCGATTTCCAGAACGCGAATGCGAACGCGAACGAAAACGTGAGTTCTATTGAAATTCAGCCAACCATTACCTGCTTGAACACTAAATGAACAGTACAGCACACCGTGGATTGCAGAATTTCACGGTACACTGTTACGTGGATACTAATCACTTAATCTATATCCCCTATTGTTTTAAATTAAAGTTATATCAAAATCAGATGAACACCTGCAACAATAATGTCCAGACATACATTACCAGTACTTAAAACGGTTTTATTGCGTTTGTTTGTAAAGATTCTTGGGTGTAAACGTCAAACTTACACAACCGTAAATGGGAATTTTCTGATTTAGCATTGACTTCTATGTGAGATGTTCACGCTCGAAACATCTAATTGCGAAAGCCAATACTCTGAACAGAAACGACAAAACTTACGTGAATAGTAGCCAGCCATGTGGAAATTACCGTTTGAAGGATGTCCTTCTACGAATATGCACGTTCATTACGTGGGTTCTATTGAAAGTCCTATTAAAGGCTAACTAAGTA
>JXSR01S053146.1:54714-77267 GCA_000969725.1 Ophiothrix spiculata
GGCCTCCTATATGAGGAGCTTATCACTGGTATACGTTCATGTTCTCTGTGCTGCGTAAAAAAACCCTGATGTATACTAGAGCTGCGTTACTATAGATGATATATATATCATGCTATTTGTCCAAAAACTGCGACAAACTGATACCATAAGTGTAAAGTGACCTGCTTTAACATTTGTGTCTATCTATCACGTGGAAGAAAAAGCAATTTCTTAACTTCATGTAAGCAAAAGCTATAGCCTGGCTATTGTTTGTATGGTAGCTTTTGCTTTGCCTGGGTTGATTTCGGGTCGTGAATATGTTTTTAAGCAATTGCAAGGGCTAAATCTTTTTCTAGTCTACCTATTGCTTTTTCTTAATGTCCTTTTCTTACTAGCAATTGCTACTCTTATGAATTCGGCCTAATAGGTTATAGAAACCGTTGCGATATCACGTTGGATAGATTACAGAAACGACCATCTCACATTAAGTTTGTCTTTCTTGGTCATCAAGATAGTGTCATATCGTGTTACCTAAAGAGTAACCTTGCATGGACTCGATAGATAGTGAAAGATTCGCATGATACTCATTTCCATTCAAGAAATCATGGGAAAAGTAAGAGATAAAATATCATTGAGAACTTGTGACCATGGTAACCTGAAAAAAAATACAATTTTTCTTTATTGGAAAAAAACCACCTTGCATAATGCCAACATTTTTTTGTTAAAAATCTAAAAAATGTGCTTGACAAATTAAAGGGGCAATTCATGATCCACTTATCATCCCAAGGTCACCTCTTTCAAAATTGAGATTTTAGCTAGGATGAATCCTTGACAAAATGAGTGAAATGTGTAATTTTCTAATTACAACATTTCTTGAAAACGAATGATCTGAATCGGGTGACGTTTTTATGATACATTTATGTTGTATTGCACTCGGCTTTTTACTTAGCTTAAAAAGAGGTGAGGTTTTGGTCACATCAAAATCATGAATTGCACCTTTAAGCCGACATTTTCAAAATATCTACAGAGGGAAGGCATCAAAGTACAGTGACAGTATCCAATGATTTAAAGAATAAAAAAGAGTAGGTATACTAAAGTATATACGGTGTCATCTGATCATCCTTGCTGCAACAACACTCTCATATTACAATTTTAATTTCTGCCATCACTTTTTTCTAGTTTCATAAAGTCTTGACCTTTCAGGTGTGACATGACTTAATTAGATTGATCGTCATATTGTGTTAGGCTATTATCTATAATATCATGAAATTTGCATTTTTTTAAGGCTGAGATTATAAAGAAGTATACGGTATACGCTACTGTTTACAGGCACGGCGAGCTATTCGTTTTTCTTTTCGAATAGTGCCCTCTTTTGTAACCCTGTAGCATCATTGACGTGTTCGATTGAATCCAGTGGCGGCACCATGGGGAGGCATGGGGGGGGGGGGGCAAATTCAGAAGCTTCTAGGCACAAAATTTCTCTCAATTACCCGTTTTTATTGATCATTTTGACATGAAACGTACAAATTTTGCGCGCTTCGCGCGTATATCACAATTAAATATCATTTTTTTAGCCAAAAATAGGCGTTTTTGATGAACAAATTTTGTCTGAAAAATTGTGCGCGCGTTACATTTTGGGTCAAAATTTTTTTTGCGCGCTACGCGCGCGTTATTTTTTTCAATTGTTTTTGCCCCCCCCCCAGAAATTTGTCTTGCTCCCCGTTTGCCCCCCCCAGAATTGAAATGCTGATGCCGCCGCTGATTGAATCCATACGCGTGTCAAAGTAAAACGGTATACTAGAATTGTATAGTTCTATGGGATCACAGCCCTAAAGAATGATAACTACATGTTACTGACAAAATACTACTAAGTTTTTGAATGTTGTCGTTTTTAAAATGTCCCAAGCACCAGGCCAAATTGCCAAATTGCAAGTACTCAAAGTACCCGATATAAGAACGTTAATAACACATATTTTCACATGCATAAACTGCCATTATATCACTTAAGTGACCAAAGTATTTTCCCTCCCGTTGGTGCTTAATTCGATTGCTTTCCCATTTAGAGTTTTACCGTGTGAGCCGTTTCGAAACGGCGGCCGAAAAAAAGAAATCTTTATGAAAATGTGATCAAATATGAAGATTACAAATTTGAAGTTCAATTATTACACTAGTAAAATAAAACTAGGGAAAAAAAAACATTATTCGGTTACAATTTCTTGGGCATAAAAAATTGAACAGCGCCCTCAAAAAACTACTTTGAGTTGATTTTTTGGCACTGAGAGACCCGCGTTAAGTTTGAGCATTTAATGGAACGGTGATAATTATCTTGCGCTATATAGGTCATTTAAGTGTTAATTTGCAACCACAGTGTACATTATGCATTCAAACAAATTCAGTTGTTAAGTTAATAGACCAAAACATATCTAATTACAATAATCTGCGCAAGGAATACAGCACCTGACAAAGTCACGACTCTGTGTGTGAAACAAGATTACCAAATCGTGATGACCTAGATAAAACACCAGACAGACACAGTAACGTGAGAGTAAAATTATAATATATTAGATAGATGGCCTAATTCAAACGCCTTCCCATTTGATTTTTACCGTGTGAGCCGTTTCGAAACGGCGGCCGAAAAATATTCTTTATGTTTGGTCAAAAATGTCCTAGCCAAAATTACAAAGCCCTGTTCCAAACGATTTTTCCAGGAGATTTTTTTTGCAACCACAGTCCACATTATGCATTCAAAAAAATTCAGTTGTTAAGTTAATAGACCATCACATATCTGATTACAATAATCTGCGCAAGGAATACAGCACCTGACTAATTTTCAATATATGTTTTTTAATATATTTCTGTTCAACCATTTTTATGATAAATGGCTATTTTCAGATAAATGCTATTAGCGTGATAGGTTTTGATATGAGATTCTATTGAATTGCATGCTGGTTGATATTATATATTTCTTGGAAATCGAATATCTTCCCCGCTTTGCCCGATGCATTGTTAATGTATCGTAAGTGCATCTTAAAAGCCTTGCGTATCAAATTAACATTCAGATGTAACATTACCACGGGACACTACAAAATATCCTTGCTCCATTTCCGTTCCTTAAACAGTAACATCCAAAATACATTCAAAATTCAATTTTGGATAGATGCTAATAAAAGTACATATACGAGGGGGTTTCAAAACACTTTAAAGATCACCAAGAAGAAACACAGTCAGGAACATAATTTTATTGTATGACCATTAAGACATGTTTACATAGCCACTGTGCAAAGTAACACATTTCTCCCCCTTAAAACCTACTCTTCACAGACCTACTTTGTAGAGGTCCTCGTTAGTCAAACAATTGAAACTTGCTAAACTTAACATTTTCAGGTAGGTCGGTCGGGTCCCCAGGTAGGGCCATGCTTTATTACATCATTATGACATCATTTTTTTGACTAATTCCAATAATGTTGGTATCAGTTGAAAGAAGATATCCTAATCTACATTATACCATGATATAAAACAACTTTACTCTGGTCTCGTATGCTAGTGTGTAGCGTTATAGCTTTATATGTATATAAGATACATGGTCGCAGCAGGAGTGCTCCTGAACAATCATGAGTTGTCTCGTATTCTGTTAATGTGTTTGTGTTGTACTGGAGCCTTCTGCCACGCTGCTTGGTTATTAAAACTCTCGGTTTATCTGAGAGTCCGGGTAGCTCAGTGGTTAGAGCGCTCGCAATGCAAGCGAGAGGTCCGGGGTTCGAGCCCCTTTTCGGCCAGGATTTGTTTCAAATAAAATGAAATCCTGGCCTGTTTGTGATTTGTCTGATTGTTATTAATGTTCTAGTGTACGATGCGTATTTCTCCATTCCTTTAACTTTACTCTACTTGCTCTGTTGTTAAGAAGTCACGTAAAGCCGTTGGTCTCCTGTACGAATAACCTCCTTCACGGGGTATGCATGTCATGCAAGTACAGTGTATCATTGATTTAAACTTTGGACGTGTCATCATAGAACTAATTGGCTGTAAACCTTCAAATGTATGGATTTGAGGAGGCAGGTAGTTGACATTATCGATACCTGTATAGAAAGTGTAAATACAATTGATATTATATTTGCACCATAATGTATACAAGTACAAGTGAACATCCTGACAATAGTTAATGGATAAAACTCTTTTTCTTCTTGGGGGAAAAAAACATTTTGATACCCCCTCCTATTTTGCAATGTTTTTGCGATGCATTTGGGATGCTCTCCAATGAATCAGGAATGTATCACGAAAGAGATAAGCACTATTATAACTTTAACAAATTATATAAAGATTGTTACCATAGTATAACTGACATAAAGGGTGATTCCAAAGTAACGTTTGTGACCGAAACATTGAAAAATTCTCTTTTAAATGGCAACAGAACCTAGCATAAACATTATATCAACGAGTTTGTTGTTGATAATGGTGCTCACTGGTGGGATCAAGACATGCAGGTGTTTAAAGATTAAAATAATTGTTAAAATACTGAATAAAGTTCATGTAACGTTTGGTAACGTTTGTGACCTCGCACGGAAATGTTGTTTTGCTCCAAATGACTTCAAAGTAAAATTTCTCTGCCATGTTAGCGAATTTTTTTATTGCGCTTTTCACAGATGAATATACTTACAAATAGTTCATAAAAGTGGTAGGCAATTCTATCGTCAGGATGTCTTTAAATGCAATGTTTTGTTTGGTAACGTCTTGTAACGTTTGTGACATTTTGATGTAACTCTTTGGTAACGTTTGTGACATTTTTGAATGAAAACATGTGCTCATTCATGCACGGGTAGAAAAAATTCAAAATGTCTGATTAGAAAATACTTTCCACATACCGACTAACAAACATATGACTGAAAAAACTGCTCATATGGTCGAATAAAAAAGCAGATTTTTTACTTGAATCAAAAAAGGTTTAGTTTTCACTGGAATGAGCCTAAATAGCATTAAAGAAATAGCACAAGTTTTAGTGACGAAAATATAAGGCACTTGAAAACTATTATATTGTATAAAATAAATATAAACATTCTTAAGTTGCTGGTTGACTGAACGATAATAATACTCAAAAGTGACAATTTATAGTAATAGATTAAAAGTAGGTATAATTAAAATAGATTACAAAAACACAAGTAGATACTAAAATATTACAATTGATTACGAAACTGATTAAAATTGCATGTTTTACTAAGAGGTGCATGTTTCCATGCTATTGTCACATTTTAATCAACTACAAACCGATGTTATGGGCACTGCAGTATTCACATCATGATAACATTTCACCGCAAAGTTGGCAAAACCACGTGAGCATGGTATTAAAAAAAACCTGAAACTAACATTTTGAGACCGAACAAACCCAGTGTAATTAAAAACTACACTTTAAATACCGAAGCAAGTATTTAAAGTGCTGTCACGTGATTATTGATCTCCATAAAACGTTTCAAAGTTGAGCTATGGAGCTTACCTTGTTTATTTTGATTAAGTTTCATATTACGTTCATAGATGATTCAGTCAAAGAATGAAACAAGTTTTGATGACATTGACGATGCAATTGATATTCTCATGTAGCAATTTGACGTGTTATTGAAGTGACATTTTCTGGAGAGATCAATATGACTTGTAGTATCTTCAAAAACACTGGATGTGTATGGGATTTTTTCAGATAAAAATATTTTGATCAAGCTACCTTGTCAATTTTATCTTCATTTCTTTTGATTTTTCCATTCCCCCTCTCTTCCTATATCTCGGGATATGATATAAAAGTACAAAATACCACATGCAAGAAATATAAGAAACCATATCGGACAGAATTGAGATGACCATTAACAAGAATATAACTAAAGGCGTCATTGTCATCTTCTTTAAGGCTGGTGTAGACCTTCAAATGGCATAAACCAATTTTGTACTCTAACTCTCTAACCAATTGAATATGCTATATAAAAGTATAGATTTCTAGAAGCGTATTTTTACCCTGAACATGATGGTGTTCAAAAATGAAGGGGTATACATCATTTTTGGCATTCGGTGAGCGACATTTTGCATTCAATGAGAAAGAAAAATATGGTGTCTTTGGGTGAGAGTACATGTAAATGTAAAATTAGTAAGGGTCTTTTGGTGACAGCGACGCTGAAATGGTGGGTCTTTTATGTCTTACATACGCGTCGCCCCTGGAATGGGACGCCCCCGGGCACATCAGTTCTATCGTCAACGAATCTGTATCATATAATTCATTGATATGGCGCCATAGCGAAATACATTATTGTTAGAATACTTTCTAAAATTATAAACTTTACTTGAGATGGGAAGACTGACTTGCTTAATTTAAATATTCATATGACGTCAAGATTTTGATGAATACAAATCTGACTTACACATAATCATGTCAAAGGCAAAATTGTAAAGTAGATGTCATATTTCATTTCCCCATGAAAAACTAAAAAGGATTTTTTTCTGATTAACAGGAATACCATAAGCAGTCTCTTTTAAATTGGCAGGTACAGTGGTTTGATGCATTTAATTGTTATTCAACTTGCAAGGCTTTGAATAGAAGCTGGTATAATATGTTTTAAAGTAAATTTTAATCTTGAGCAGATGATATAAGTTCTGCAGTCAGTGCGACATCGTCTGCATAGTCTAAGTCTGTCAAATACTTTTGACTTTGACGTCCAGATCTTCTGCCAATTGTGAGGCCTTCAGATATAGATATAGATATATTTCATTTGCAATGTATCGCGGCTAAAAAGCCGAATTGAACATACAAAATACATGAAATACTATACAAATACAAGGAAAAAAAAAAGATCATTGCAGGCAGTGTAGAAGTGCAAAGGATTGATGCCATGAAACAGCAGACATAAAACTACTTATTAAGCAAATTAATGAAGTAGGGGATAGGGCTGTTGGCAAATCTATCCGTCCGCGCAAAGTATCGGGAGAACTGTTCATCATTCCTAAGACTTCTGCTACGGCATTCCTTTCTTCAGGGAGGAAGGAGACCACTTGTACGCACACTATTAGACAGTGATTTTGCAAAATTCACACAGTGGGCCTCCCTCCTGGAAGAGAGGCATTCCAAATCAACGGAGTTCAAAGCATGATGGTAAGAAATGTAATTCTTGTGACCAAGGATAATTTTTACGGCCCTCTTCTGGATTCGCTCAATCGTAGAAGACTGTTGACTAGTTAGGGACGAGTGCCAGATAGTATCAGCATATTCCAGAAGAGGACGGATGTAACAAGTGTAAACAGAAACCAGTTCATTCACATTTAACCCAAATCTTTTCAATTTGCGAAGCATAAATAGACGTTTAGCAGCATTTTTGCAAATGGTGTCCACATGAAAGTCCCATCTAAGGTTGTCCTGAATATGGATACCAAGGATTTTGGCATGATGAACATAGCTGAGTGTGGAGGAACCAATTTTAAGATCAGAACAAGGAGGAGGATTTTTCATAAAACAAATTTGCATAGCATGACATTTATCCGGGTTCAGTTTGAGTTGATTGACATTGGACCATAGCAGGAAGTCATCAAGATCAGCCTGGAGGTTACTGCTCTCTCTATAATTGCGATTCTCCGCAAGTGTCAGGTCGTCGACATATTTCCAGTAGAGAGAGTGAGATCCCTCAGCTGCGTCGTTGATGACTGTCTGGAAAGCTATGGGGCCTATTTTGGTACCCTGTGGAACACCAGCATGCAGGGGAGCATAATCCGACAAAGTTTGGTTATAACGGACACATTGCTGACGGTGTGTCCGAAAGCTGGCAATCCAAGGAACCAAAGCCTCCCTGACCCCCAAGGCCAACAATTTCTCGACAGCAATGTTATGGTTGACTAAATCGAAGGCCTTGGAGAAGTCAGTTAGGACTATGGTACCTACATTTTGAGGAATGTCAGAACCTTTGTACGTGTGGGCAAGATTTATTAAATAGTGGCTGGTGGATATACCACTGATATTGCCAAACTAATTAATGTCGATGTTACTCTCAATGTCTTGAAGGATAAATTTGGTGGCAAAACCCTCAGCAACCTTGGCAAAAATGGCAGTAAGAGATATTGGTCTTAATTTATCTATGCTGGGAGGGCGCTTCTTTGGAACTGGGACAACAGATGAGGAACGACCCTCATCAAAGGAACAGTTGAGTATTTCAGTCATGGGCCCACTTAATTCATACGCAAACTCCTGAATTAATTTTGGAGGGACACCATCGGGACCACAAGCTTTGGAGATTTTAACACTCTTCAACTGCTCATAGACCTCCCTGGGGTAAAGTTGGGGAACACAAACTCTGTGAGGCAAAAAGACAGGAAGCGTTGATAAATCAAGTGGTGCAACATGAGCTGAAACACTAACAAATTTGTCATTGATGGCATTTGCCATGGCTTTATGGTTATAATTGTCAATACTGACAATACCAATTACGAGGATTTGCAGTTTTTAAGTTGCGAACTCTGTTAGCATAGTACACTCTTAGAAAGGAAGGATCAAATATGAAACAAAAAGGATCAATTTTGATCCTTTTTAGGTATCAAATATGAGCTTACCCTTTAAGGATCAAAGTGATCCAAAAATAAGGATCAAAATTCTTGATCCGAAAAAAGGATCAAATATTTCTTATAAAAAAGATCTGCCTAAAAACATCTCACTGAAGTGACCCTGGCAGGGTTTGAACCCACGCCGCTTGTGCACCATGTATAATTACCAATTATAATGACCAACGCTCTAACCACTCGCCCACGGAACAGGCAGTTATCAAGTGTGATGAAATTATCGTATTTGTATACCATTGTATACATTCCAGGCTATGTAGTGGATGTGGTGTACTCAAATATGAAACAAAAGATCACGTTGAATCCAAACGCGGTATCAAATATGAGCTCATCCTTTCCGTATCAAAGTAAACCAGAAATACGGATCAAAACTTTGATATTGTAATCAAAAAGGATCAAAATAAAATGATCCTAAAAAAGGATCAAAAATGATCCTGGTGAATTTGATCCATTTGTATATTTTGATCCGAAAAAGTATCAAAACGATCCACGTTGGATCAAAAGTGATCCTTAAATAAAATGATCCCGAAAACTACTCGTATATTTGATACCGGCCTTCTAAGAGTGTAGTAACACTTTGCTTTCTCAATTTCCCTTTTGACTTTATTTCTTAACTGACGCCACTCAGACTGAAGATTAGCTGCAAAAGCGGATTGACGTTTGCGTATGAGGCTTTTAACTTTAGGAGTTATCCATGGTTTGTCAGTTTTGTGTGTTTTAGTATGTTTCAGAGGAAAATAAAGCTCAATACCTTTATTTAATACAGAGTACATGCCATCAGTCTTATTTTGAGTACCATTAACACCATATACCTCACTACATGACTGACTCAAAATCCATCTACCAAAAGCTCTAACTCTATCATCAGGAAAAGGACGGGTGACTTTGCTCCTAATTTTATTGTCAGGAACCTTTAATTTAGGCTTCCATAAGATGCAAGCGTGATCACTTTTGCCAATATGAGAGTATGGGGAGGGAGCATGGTAGTGAGATTTGATGTTGGTCATGAGTAGGCCTAGGGTCGCATGCCCTCTCGTAGGGAATGTCACAAGTTGTTCAAGATCATTTCCACGTATGACTGAAGTTACATTCATGCGATTAAAATCACCCATTAGGGCAAAAGCAATATCGGGGTACCGGGTGCGCAAATGATCAGTTGTACTTATAAGATGATCTTCTAGAACAGGCTGCAAAGGAGAATTCGTCACTATGTAAACTGCATAGAAGACAATTGCAGAGACATCTCTTAGTAGGCGTCGAGGTCTCACTCTAACCCAAACGCATTCTAAATCGTTTGGGACATTGATGTCAAGGTCAGTAGATGGAATACAGCTCCTTACATAAATCGCAACACCGCCCCCGTTTCTACCATCACCTCTGCACTTTGAGTATAAGGTATAATCACTTAAGTTGGTTTGACACGGGGCAAAATCGGGTTTGAACCAAGTTTCAGTTATTATGCAGACATCAATTGATTCAATATCACCTCGAGTTCATCCATTTTGTTATTAATTGATTGGGCATTAGTCATGAAAACTGATGGCAAGTTGCCAGTTGGTTGCACAGCGTTATTCACATTGCTTAACGGTAGTTTGATTAGTTGTTACAACAGATGTGTTGACCACTTTATCATGTTTATTTTTTCTACCGATAGTACCCCTTCGTGTTGGTTTTTTAGCAGAAATATGAAGGCTCTTGAGTTTACGCCACAAGTCTGGGGAGATTTTTGAATTAATATTATTTAATGCCAACAGTTGATGCCTATTGTAGGATATTCTCGATTCAGCATTTTGGTCGTTAAGTTGGGTAATGTCATGATTAAGCACCGTAGAAAAGTTTGTAGGCCCTGGGTTTGGTTTGATGTCACCAGAGATTAATAATCTATATTGGAAAGACGAGCAGGCGTTACTGTAGTAGGAAATTCGGCATCTCATCTTTGCCCCGTCTCTCCGTTTTAAACCCCTTAAATCATACAAATAAATACATCACACTCAAAAACTCATGTTTTAAACTTGTATTGTTAACGGTCAACACTTGTGGCTATACTAACAAAATACTGTTATGATATATTACACTACAATATGTTATGTTATATTACGTGCCTGTTACGTTACATCATATAATATATATATTTTATCATATCATATCATATCATGTCATAATTATCTTGCTTTCTCTGATCAAACTGCTCTGCAACTTCTATTATAATGTCGTTGACGAACCCATATGTGCATATTAAATCGTCTACTCATACCAAATACGTTGGTGATCAAGGACAAAAACACACTTGCTTCAACTGCTAAACGAGGAAAATATTACAAATTGATCTTTTTATACTATTTCACTTTTTAAAGGATACACTTCATGGCCAAAATTACCATCTATTTGGTAACTAAATTCATTTGAACAAGACTTAAACAATATTGATAAAGCAGAACAGATTTCATGACATTCAAGAAACCTAGGGAAAGGCGAAAACAGAGATGAAAACCTTTTAGGCTGAAAAATAACTCTGAAATTCCTCTCCGGCCCTGACGAACCAGCGACCAAGCAAACTGCTCCTAGATTTGGTAAAAAAGATACTGGACAAATAACCAGCACAAACTTTGACAATTTGAGTATATATTTAAAAACTTACAATTTATGATATTTATTAATGCAAAACCGATAAAAAAAATTGACGTGTGTGTCGTTCGACTATGTTGACCGCGAATGATTTCCACTACCTTTGCAAATCACTTGCCATGCAAATCAATACACCCATTATGCATCACACGAGACCATAAAACAAATCGATCTTAACACACCGATGAGATATCAATTCTCTTTTAAAACTCGTAACAAAGAGAATTATTAAATCCTAAATAATGACCAAAAGAGTAGTCATTTTTGCGTGATTGAAAAGTCTCTTTGATGATACCGGATTGAATAGTGAGACTACCCATCCAAAGCAAACATCCTAATAAAGTTATGAGGCCAATTGTCCTCAAGTAAAAATTCGATGTCATGATGATAATCAGTTAACAGTTAACAGTTACTGTTACAGACGATTAACTGTCAGTTGAAGAGATGTTCACTACAGTTGTATAGGATTTAATGTATACAAGTATTACATACCACATACGATACATGATGTGAAGAAAAATAATCAAAAGATTCCATCCTTCCAGAGACTTAGGTGATCCAGAAAGTGTCCAAAAACTATCCCTATCACAAGTGCTTTTAAACTGTTGCGACGTTAGGTAGCCAGATGTTTAGGAACATAACAAATAGACAACAAATTTGCAGAGCGGGTGGGAGCAGCCGTAGCGCTAACCACCATCATAATATCATTATCACTCATGGTGTCAGCTGACTTTAATATAGTTTATGCAATTAGCTTAGAGTTAGATTACAAAAACGGTTTATGCCATTTGAAGGTCTACCCCAGCCTTAAGAGTAGAATTTTATATGTTCAACATTATAGCAAAATGTGTGAAATTTCGGCCATTTTTGACCTGAAGTACTTTATGAGGTCATAATTATTCAACTTGCAAGGCTTTGAGTAGAAGCTGGTATTATATGTTTTAAAGTAAATTACAGTAATAAATTTACCCTGAACATGATGATATCAGTCTTTGACCAAAAATGTAAATTTTGATCTTGAGCAGATGATATAAGTTCTGCAGTCAGTGCGACATCGTCTGCATAGTCTAAGTCTGTCAAATACTTTTGACTTTGACGTCTAGATCTTCTGCCAATTTTGAGGCCTTTATCACTCATGGTGTCGGCTGATTTTAATATAGTTTATGCAATTAGCTTATAGTTAGATTACAAAAACGGTTTATGCCATTTGAAGGTCTACCCTAGCCTTAAGAGTATTGGTCATGTTTACACTTTAACAGTGTTTTCAATATAAATTCTAGAATTTCATATGTTCAACATTATAGCAAAATGTGTGAAATTTTGGCCATTTTTGACCTGAAGTACTTTATGACGTCATAATTACGTATTGCCTAGACCAATTTTCATTATTTTCAATATTTCGGTATCAATAAAAAAGGAGATCGAACCCTATGTTATGGTAAGAATCGAATTTATGGCGTGTCAAGGTGAAGTTTTTCAGGAGGGGATGACACACCTCTCAGGAATCGACGTAGTAGAAAATAGCTTATTTGGATGTTATTTCATATCTCAAATATTCTAGTGTACGACTAAGTTCATAAACTAAACTTCAGAATAGATTATTTTCATTGTTAAAGTTATGTAATTATGTTCCTCACCTGAACACACGTGGTATTCAGTCCTCTGATTAGAATGTCACATTAAAAACAATCACACCTGCTTTTTTCTATTAAACCACAGTATATTGAACCCTTGTTAAAATTGCACACCATTATCACTTTAACGAATCGGGATTATCTTGTTTGTACAGATTTGACGTGTTAAAAAGATTGATATGTGATTAAATGACTATAATGGTGTCTCAATTTGTTTTATCATTTTTTACAAGAGACAGAAGATCGATTGCATAATTTATCATCAACCTACTTCAGTTTCGTGTCTATTAGTTGTCAAAAACACATTATATAACGTGGATCATTACAACGTTATAAGCATGTGCAATTGCGCATAGTCGTATTAGGATGAGAGCATGAATTTAGGCATTCGGTGAGAAAAAATACAACAATATGAGGGGTAATTGGTCAAACAATAAGGGGTCGACATTATTTTTGGCATTCGGTGAGCGAAATTTTGCATTCAATGAGAAAGCAAAATATGGGGTCTTTGGGTAAGAGGACATGTAAATGTAGAAATAGTAAGGGTCTTTTGGTGAAAGCGACGCTGAAATGGTGGGTCTTTTATGCCTCACATACGTGTCGCCCCCGGATTGGGACGCCTCCGTTCTACCGTCAACTAATTTGTATCAATATAAATCAATGATGTAGAGCCAAAGCGAAAAACGTAAAAGTGGTAATTAATTTTCAATTAGAATACTTCCTATAACTATAAACTTTACTTGAGATGGGAAGACTGACTTGTTTAAGTTAAATATTCATATGACGTCAATATTTTGATGATTAAAAACCTGACTTACACATAATCATGTCAAAGGCAAAATTGTCAACTAGATGTCATACTTTATCTTCCCTTCAAAAACTAAAAAGGATCTTTTCTGATTAACAGGAATACCATAAGCAGTCTCTTGTAAATTGACAGGTACAGTGGTTTGATGCATTTAATTGTTATAAACTTTCAAGGCTTTGGATGGAAGCTGGTATAATAATAAACATATATTTTAAAGTCAAATACAGTAATTATTATATTAAGTTTTCGCACTGCTATGTTGTCATGTATTATATCGTCATGTGAGTGCAAGAAAGTCTTATCTGCAAAAGCTGCCTAACGTCATAAATTTGGATTGCACACTGTAAATCTCCAGTCTTAGGTTAGTGGCTCTTGAAATTGTTCTTCAGGTGATGGTGTCAACTGAAGAACCATTACAAGAACCACTGACATAAGACTGGAACTTTTTGATGGATTTTTCACATTGTTGAGACAAGGAATAAAATAGATATAACTAAGGGCAGCCATTTCAGAAACGACTTTCTCGCACTAACATAACGATATGTATTTGAATTGTCTTCAATTACTTTTTTTGCAACATGTTGTTTTTAACAGGTAATCAGCACATCAAGAGATTTGTAAAGATCTTTTTCTCTCTTTTTTTATTGTTTCAGCAATTTCTTTTAAATTATATACATAATGGAAAACAGCTAACGTCAATATATCTGTACCTGCGAACAGATCACTAAGCCTGATAGGTTTTAACATTCAAGAAATTCGATTTCTAAGAAATATGTCATATTAACCAGCTTGGAATTTGAATGACGTCAGAAGCTTAATATCAAAACCCATTACTCTAATTGCTACTTACCTGAAAAATGGTTTGACCAGAAATATAAGAACACTTATTAAAATCGGTAGTTAAAGTTACTTCTTATTGAAATGTCAAATATGCAATAATTGGATTAATCCAAGGACATCATATTTATCCTTACGGTCACACACGCATAAAAAATCAGATTCATTTGAAATAGAAATGATGTTTATTACCATTATTATTCGATCATCTTCACTCAACATTCCAATTATATGAAATGCAGACATATAATAAAAGAAGCACACACAGCGGGAATTAAGCTCGCTGAAATATCAGTTATTTTCATTTTTTTTATTCATGAACAATTACAGGAAAGGCCGTTTTTGACATGCGTATGAATATACATGAGTTCGGATGCCCTAGTTTAAAAAGCCTGTAAACTCGCCAAATTAGCATAGAATATCAAACCAAACTTGCTTAGAAGCATAATGTTATGAAAACATTTTGAAATTTCAAAAAAAAATGAAAGTTTTGGAAATATAAGTCTCGTTTCTCGGTTCTCGACTTAATATATATAAGCCACTTGGTCAAAAGAGAGCAACAACACTTACTAAAACAATTGCGGGGATTTTTTTTTTGGCAAAACACGTCTCACGTAAGAGAATGAAGACCACATTATTTTAAAAGCTGAACATTAGTAATTTTGTTTAAAATGTAATAAAATAAAGTTTTCAAGACTCAAAACATCATAATTAGGGAGAAGCAACATGCCAGACAAAACAGAAATACTTGAAAACATGACATCCTTAATCGCATACTTCTACTGAAAATTGCCGAAAGATTTCTTCAACCTTCCCGGACTGGGAAAGTGTCCAAAATAATCTATGGCTTCAAACGCCCGTTTTTTGTTCTCATTTTTACACTAAAAACATGTGAACTCATAATATAATAGTGTCACTATAAGTTGTATTGTCAGGCGTTTATTTATATTTTGAATAATGTGGCGTTAAACTTTTGACAACTTCATTCTGGGACACACCGTAATCACTAATTGAAAGTAGCATAAAAAAGTCCTGAACATTTATTTTTAATGTTTTTTCTATCTGTAAGATATTTATTACATCAGCAAAGGATATCAGAATTAGCTCATTATTTATAGAGCGATTGATGTCCGTTAGAAAACATGTTATTCGGTAAGGCGTGATTGTGCGATATCAGGTATAGTTATGTGACCTTCCTACACGAACGGATATAAAAGGAGATGTTTTTGACATTGTTGAGATTAATACATTTCTTTGCCAACTTTTAAATTTTCCGATCGGGAATAACTTTGTGGCGTCATAATTACATAAAGGCTTGGTCGATTTCATAATCTTGGTATCGATGGATAGGGGACAACAATTATACTTATCTACTTTTGTAAAAGGTCTAAGTTCATAAGAGGTTCGTGTTACAATAATGATTTGGTTAGACGAGGGTTAGGCTATTTAAGCAATGTTCTACACTCTTAAAATTTTCACACTGTTGAGTAAAAATTTACTCAACGGTCACAGCTCATTGCTGAGTAACATCTTACTCAATATTGAGTAAAATCTTACTCAACATTGAGTAAATTCTTTCTCGGTTGAGTCAATACTACTCAACGTTGAGCACATCTTACTCAATGTTGAGTAAAGTTTTCCCAACGTTGAGTAGGATTTTACTCAACAAAATGAGCTGTGACCGTTGAGTAAATTTTTACTCAACAAGAGTAAAAAAAAATAAGAGTGTTTTTCAATCTGCAATAAATAAATCAATCTAACAAATAATCTAACAAAAAATAACGATCAACCTTACGGACATTTTGAAGCAAACGGTCATGTAAAACATGAAACCGGGAAATTGTTTATGCAATGCTACCTTGATTAATAAACAATGGACCGGTTTGACAGTCTGGACAGTAATTCTTTCATGTTACATTTATGTCCGATTTTTTATCTCCGCATCACGATTTATATTCAGACAGTGTCGTGACACAATCAGGTGCAGAATTCCTCGCGCAGATTATTGTAATCAGATATTGTGTTAGTCTATTAATTTATGGACTAGATTTGTTGAAATAAATACTGTGGACTGTTACAAACTAGAGAACAACTTAGTAGCGGCTCCTGTGTCCCGCCAATTAACACTTACGTGTCCGGAAAGGGAAGGGGTGGTCTTCGGACCCAACAACAGGTTTTTCAACTGTTCATCGCCATTCCTTATAATATCAATGGCAATGGCAACGACAAAAAATAACAATAT
Source organism: Ophiothrix spiculata (assembly GCA_000969725.1). Lineage (NCBI taxonomy): Eukaryota > Metazoa > Echinodermata > Ophiuroidea > Amphilepidida > Ophiotrichidae > Ophiothrix > Ophiothrix spiculata. Next base: position 71,411 of record JXSR01S053146.1, read on the forward strand.
TGTATTTCAGTAAAAACCACCATTTGCAGGTCGGTCATGCTTTATTACGTCCTCAGCATTTGTTGATCGATTTCCATATTAAATTTTGGTATCAATGGAAACACGAGATCCTATTCTCTTAGGTCATCAGTATCAAACATCCAGTACTGCAAATATCTTTAAACTTTGGGCGTGTCATCATAGAATTGCGCTGCTGTAACCCTTCATATGCAGGAATTTAATGACGCTACGTATATTTGCTTTCTCCATGCAGTAGTAGAGGCAGGTTGTTGACATCTATCGCCACTTGTATATAAAGTATAAATGCCATTGATATCATTTTTGTACTCCAATGTACATAAGGACCAGTGACCATCCTGATCAAATTTGATACAGCTCTTTTATTTCTAGGTTATCTTTAAAACTTTTTGATATCCCCCCATATATCGAGTTTTCCTTCACCTTCCCTCTTCAGCACTTTTTATAATACATTATTGAACTAAATCAGACAGTCAATCTTTAAATAAAAGTTATTATTGTTCCTGGAAATTACATATATACCGATAAGATATGACTAAATAGATAACACTACAGAAAATGACCCATTTACCCCCGATGCTTAAGGGGATATCATCAAATAATGTGACACATTGCATCGACCTTCACAAAGAGGACATTACTTGCTACAGGTTGTAATAAATGCCATGGTATTAGCAAAATATGAACGTGGATTAGAACGAGACAAATTCTTCCCGGTTGAGGCTAGATTGTTTGGATTTATAAACTCGACATTAAATAAACTTGTATAAATAATTTTTCTTTTTTCAATATTTTATACATTAAAACCGCACTATGCCTGATCGACCTTATAGCTGTTTAGTTGCAATTTATTTATAAGTGTAAAACATAGGCCAAACTCAACTTGGTCACTTTTACATATATTTCATTTATGTTCAAAAAAAGCATAGTGTCAATGCCTAGGTTTATATTTTTCTACACGAGCATCTTGGTAGATGTATCTCCAAATAGTATTTAGAATACAACCATCTCTTCACTGTTCCTTCTTTATAACCCATCCTGTCAACTTAATTTGCTCAATAAAATATTTTTCATTCGCAACACAGTTGCTAGATTGGATAAAACTTGAAAATGACTAAAAAGAAAAAGTACCATTCGCAGCTTACCATTGCTTGTCTTTCTCATTATTGTCTTAGTTTGAGCCAGCCATTATATTAAATCAACCCCTCTTTGCCGTCTGTCTGGTTAATCGGCGGCTGAGATACGTTCTAGATTACAGTACCAAAAAATCACTGGTTCGAAATGGATGGTCAGTGAATATTTATTGCTGACTAATAAATTATTAAATAACATTGCCACGGATGGAATTAGTTAGAGAATACTCTGACTGGTTACATTTTACGAGAAGTCAAGAAACTTCGTAACCAAAATTTCCGTCAGCTTTTGTTAGTTTTTACAATACAGTAACCTGTATTTTAACAACGTTTACTGGAAGACCACTTAAACATTCTAAATATATAAGAGTACCAAATGTACAATCCAGAAAAACCGCGTTTTATTTACGGTATCAGATGTCTTTAAAGGGTATATTTTCTCTAGGGCTATTTGTCTTATTTTGTCTAGCTGTACTAGACTTTTAACACGGCAATTGAATTAATAAACCCTTTAATACTCAGGGTATCTAGTAAAACTTGACCTTGAAGTATGGTTGGCGGGCAAATTACTACATCGGGAATGTTATTCTCCCCTACAAAGTAAAAACGCAGTATGTGCATTTATACCACGTGAATAAAAAAAAATTATGCACGGATTAAAATTGATTTTGACCTTAATGAGAGCACCAAATTATAAATTTATGATAATGTAGTAAAGCAGAATAAATGAGCTTTCAAATGCAGAAAAAATAGAAATCGGATGAAAAATCAAAAAGTTATGACCAATTTTGTAAGTATTTCTTAACTTTTATTATAATGCCATAACCCGTGTAAATCCCATTGGAATGGAAGAAAAAGAGACGTACTTACAAAATTGGTCATATCTTTTTTATTTTTCATCCGATTTTCATCATTTTGAAGGTTTATTAAATTTGCTTTACTAAAATAACAAGAAATTTATGATTTGGTGCTTTTATCAAGGTCAAGATCAGTTTTAATCTGTGCACAATTTCTTGTTGATTCGCGTGGTAAGCAAAGCTGATACTTCCATTAAATGTAACACTTCACTACATATCATACCCATGCAAAAAAGTTATATGTACATATATTTGATATAGGAGATACTGCCTTAAGTTATGAAAGAGAATTGATCGTCTTCTCATTTGTGCAGGATTTTTCCAAGGGGAAAAAAGTAGCTTGCAATATATCTGCAATGCACATACTGTGTTTTTACTCTGTTGGGTAGTATGGCATTGATGTTCATTTTTTTTTAAATAACGAAATTACCATTTTAATCTTTTCCATAGCATGTTTTGTTTCTGTATGTGTTTGGGCGGGGGGGGGGTTGGGGGTTGCAATTCAGTGTTAGGCATTTTACATTGAATAGGATGTAAAGCAAATAATTCTCTCTTGAGAACATCAAAATTCCGGCAACTCACTCCTTTTTTTCAAGAAGGTTATATACCCTGTTACCTCGATCATAAGAACATGTTACCTTCATCATAAGAACACATTCAAATCCAGACATGGCAAAACAATTACTGTGTGGAAACACAAAATATGAAAGTATTTGCTAATCTGGTGAATAAAATATAGCAAGTTAACAGGAGGACCATTTTAATTTTTCACCACATCAGGATTTGAAGTGGAGCTGAGGGGGTTCTTATGATCAAGTGTATAGGGTATTGGAAGATATTCAACGTTGTTATAAAATAGTAGATTTTGTTGATTGCTTGGTTGTTTAAATGGGTATTGTTATGCAGAACTTTTTGGGGGAAAAATGACTCGATGAGGGATTTTTAATGCAACGCACGTATGTAAAATACAAATCGTTAACACATATTTATAATACTATGCCAGCTTAAAAAAAGCATATGCCTGTAGACACGATTATTTATATAAATGTTAAGTTCCAAAGTTTATGTTAAGATAATGTACGCATTTCATGTAATGTGTTTTTGTTAAGTTTAAAATGTTTGTTTCATATAACGGAAGTTCTCTTTCGAACCACAAATTAACTGAATTTTCCACCTTGTTGGCACCCGGGGATAGCAACTGATACTTGTGCTCATCATAAAATATGGCGTAAAAGGGTCTGATTTTGACTCACCAGTGGCGTCTACGTTTTTTAAAAAAGAGTTAGTTTTAAGCCATTTAGGGTTGTAAATTCAACTACGTCCACCACCAAGGGCCACTTGTCACTTTATGTCAATCAGATGAGTATTGTGCTGTATATGTTCTGCATAAAATTGTTTAAAAACAAGAGAAAATAAGCATGACTCCATGTGAATGATTGAAAATCTTTCATTGTATACGTTTTGATACCTAATTTGTAAGAAAATATTATAACAATCGTACTCCATTACACCAGTTAGGGTGCGATTTACATCATGTTATCTTGCGCCATTTAGGGGTGTATTTTTCACTCAACAATTACGCGATTTTGAGGTGCTCTGACGAGCATGAGTACCACTTTAGTATACGAGGTGCTGGCACTGACCTCCATTAGAGTTATATATTAGAGTTATATAGATGATAAATATAAATCGACGGCTGATAATGAACCCGAGGGGGTTTAGATAATCAATAGTGTCAATCTTTCAACGTACACTCTAAATGCGAAAGAGTGAAAAATCACTCGTTTTAACTCTAATCGAGTGCGTTTTGGCTCTTTAAGAGTGAAAATACTTTGCGGTAATTTACTATTGTACCAGAGTGACGTTCACTCGCAGGAGAGTGGCTCGAAATCACCACTCTTTTACGGAGTGAAGTTCTAGCCAATCAGGAACGCGGATACTCGCGCTGTTGTAACTACGAAAAATCGTCAGCGCTCACTGTTCAACATTGCGGTGTTTGAGTTGGAGACTGTGGAGGAGTGACAGACAAAGGAATTTCAGAGGAAATTTTTAGAACAGAACCTCCTATGAACTTGCTATCAATAGATATGTATGGCCCTCTCCTATCCAATGATACCAAGATCACAAAAATCGAACAAGGCGTTACATAATTATGACGTCATAAATCTCCTTCGGATCGGAAAATCGGGATTTTGGCAAACATGGCAACCAAATCAAAATGTTGCTATAAAAGTTCTAAATGACCAATTTTCATCGGTTTTTTTTTTCAAATAAAGAAGAGAAATTATATTTCTAACATACACTATACACTTTAATTGTGAAAGAGTGAAAAACCACACTAAAAGAGTGAAATGAATAGTTCACTCTAAATGATATGGGAGGGATAAGAATAAATCTTCAAAAGAATGAAAGTTCACTCAATGATCTAGTGGTTTTATTGTGCAAATATTTATTGGTGAGTAGATGCTAGACAATAAACTTGTCGGTGTAAGCTTACTTAATATATTTGCCAATGTATTAAGTAAGCTTACACCGACAAGTTCCATCGATCCAGTTTTTGCATGATTAGCGTCACTGTTGGGTATTTATTGTCTGGCATCTACTCACCGATAAATAGTTGCACAATTTCCTCTGAAATTCCTTTGTCTGTCACTCCTCCACAGTCTTCAACTCAACCACCGCTAGAACTTCACTCCGTACAAGAGCGGTGTTTTCGAGCCACTTTCCTGCGAGTGAACCTCACTCTGGTACAAGAGTGAATTACCGCAAAGTAAGAGCTAACACGCACTCGATTAGAGTTAAAACAAAATCACTCAAAATTTCGAGTGATTTTTCACTCTTTCGCATTTAGAGTGTAAGTTTCAGCTTCATAGCATGCATATATTTTTCAAAATGGCGACTTAAAATTTTCCAAGGCTTCACCAACCCCGCCCCCTCACATCCCAACTTTGACGGCCTACCCTAACCCCATCTTAGGTAGTACCGCCCTAACTTTTTCATCAAAATGATTGCAAAGGATGTAAAAGAGATTACTCACATGCCTTGGGTCGGTGTTTTTTTTTTCGTTTTAATGCAGCGGGGAAAAACTTTAGGGGGGTTAAGTAACTTCCTTCTTTACTCCGAAATAAACAAACGATCAAATTATGCTTTTTCGAAGCTTAAGGCAGTTTCTATTTATCAAACATATAAACATACAGTCTTGAGTCTTGAGTTTTCTAGCGTTTGATTGGGTCACTATATATGAGTTAACAGTCATACTCTTTTATAGTTAAATGTAGTATATAAAACATGCTCGCCCCCTCCCTCAATGAAATCAAGAGAAATATAAAGTATCCATATACATGTATAGTACACTTTTGATTTATCTCGGCAAAATGTAACCCTTTTATGGGTTACTTTTACAAAAGTCTCAAACATAGGCGCCCAAAATTTCCAAATTTTGTCAATTGTTAAGAAAACCGATATAAATTATGTTAAACTTGTTTTTCTCATTTTGAGTTTTGGTACTTATTTTCTTTTAATGATATCTAAAACATCATAGAATTGAGTATTTATAAATCATCATTTTTGAGTCGGAATTACTTGATACAATAAACATTGTTTGAGTATACAGAAAAGTCCCGTATACTCGTATTTCTCCGAAGGCAATGGCATCGGATATTATAACACATTGCATCGACCTTCATAAATAGGATACAACTTGCTTACAGGTACTGTAATAAAAACCATGACGATATATAAAATATATGAAGTCTTTAGCACTAAACGACTGAGGTCATTTTGCATGGATGCATTTTCTAGGTAGATATTTTTTTTATAGAAATTCAAGATTTATAGAACTGTGTAAGG
>JXSR01S053146.1:87257-97356 GCA_000969725.1 Ophiothrix spiculata
AGCTCTTTTTAGTGGGTTTCACAGTTTACTGGCAATTACAATTTATTTTTTGATTCACGCTATATGTAGAAAATTCTTATCAGTATGGTAAATGCGTACATTTGAACGATTACACCAAAATGAACCAATCATGTTACATTCACTCATTTTTTTTAAATTTCTTTGTTTGATATTGTTTTGCTGTTTTAAAAATCCAGCAGTGATTTTTTAAATGTGTTTGTTTTATATTGAGTTTTCTTGCTAAAATTATTATCACAGCACCTTTAAAACCATTTGGTTCTATTGTTTTAAACAAGAATAGGAACAATAGTAAACGAGTTGAATTGTTTGTAAATAAGCAAGCCGATCCTACTAGTCTGATTCAGTCACACTCAATTTGATTAGAGGCGTTATTTCCTCTTGTGTTCTTGTTAAAAACAAACAGAAAATAACGAGTCACAAATCCAAGAGTAAGCTTAATTAACACACAGCTAGGACTTATTGTAGGTTAATTGTATCAAATCCAACATTCTTCTTAAACACACATAGTCTGAAAGTACGTGTTGTTAATTTAAAGTAATTTATACCCGAAGTACTATTCAGGGTAACATTTCACTTTGTTCCAATTATTATTATAAGTCACTTAAAATAATTTGTGACTGGAACATATAAATGCATTTGGTATTTCATTACACCTGCAGAGGATAAAATGTGGGTTGCTCTGGCAAAATGAACGGGAAGCCGCAAAGAAGATATTGAATTAAAGGCTTCTAAAGCAAACATATGATGAAAAGATCGAATTTCGTTTTTTGGTATAAAACGCATCCATGTTTAAGTGTTGAATTATACCTCCAGTTTCGAAGGTCAGTTATGCCGGGAAATGCAATAAATCCCGGTAAATTGACCACATTTTGCTTTCATACACTATAGTAATCGGTAATTTTAAAATCGATTTGCAGCTAATTTTATTGCCAGATTTTCAGTAGACTGCCTTGTATTTGATTTCTGAATGGGGAATGGAGAAATAAAGTGTGACATGTTATATATCATTCGAAACTTGCTGAGATTATATTATATTGATTAAAATATGCCATAAACTCAATTTTGAAATTCTCGACGTTTCATAAAAAAAATACCAGATTTGGGCATTATGCCCTTGTATACCCAAATATGGTAAAACGATATCCATATTTGTGCATGAAAGTAACATTTTCGGGATTTTGACCAACTTTGCGAGATTGTTTCTACAATATATTACCCAGGATAATGCACAAGCTACAGAATCTACAAAAAAAAATCATTTTTGAAAAAAAAAGAGGTCTCTAAGCTGTTTTGCAATTCAAACTCTTCAAATATGCAAATGCTTACCACAAACCTCCGGTACAGTCTATATTTAAGTTTTACAGCATAGATCAAAACAATTTTATTCTGATGAAACTGTTTGCTTTTACTTTTACTAAAACTGAATAATACCAGATTTAGTGTTATTATAAAAACATATAAAAATATAAAAACTGATATTGTCTTTGTTTATGTGTATGAACTAAAAACTCAAATCAACGTACATTTGCGATTCAAAGATGGACAAGGAATAAAGCTAAAGATAAATCGTCACGTGAGTGCAAGAACGTCGTATCTGCAATAGCTGCCATTTGTCATAAATTTGGATTGCATACTTTATAATCTCCAGTCTTTGGTCAATGGTTCTTGAAATGGTTCTTCAGGTGACGGTGTCACCTGAAGAACTATTTCAAGAACCCCTGACATAAGACTGGGAAATTTTAAAGGATGATTTTTCACATTCTTGTGACCATGCATAAACTTAGGGCAGCCGTTGCAGATACTACTTTCTTGCACTCACATGACGAAATTAAGTTATATTTGGAAAAAAAACACCCACACAACAACAACGACAACAATAACAAACAATTTATTAACTTTTAAAGTTTGGAAAGTCGTAATAAGGCATTAAACTGTAAAGGTTTGTGCGTAATTCCTTGATTAATAAAACCATGAATCGGTCTGATTGCAGACTTTTTCAGTAATCCCTTATGTTACATTTCTGTCCGATTATTATTCCCGGTCATAAATATTTTGTTACATCTTTTTCCACAAAGTCGTGACGAATTTCTTACGCAGATTATTGGTAATCAGATATTGTGTCACTCTGATAACCGTATAACTGAAATTATTTGAATAAATACAGCGACCTAATGCAAATTGGAAAGTAATTTTTCTTTTGTACCTGCGGCCTCCTCGTACAAAATAAAGTAGTCACTAAAAAAGACGAAATTTGCTGCATGTTATATGGCATGTAAGCAACTTTTTGTCTTGGCAAAATTCATAAATTTGCAGACAACCAAGTATCTACAGTGATAATATTTGAAAAATATTTTAATCACTAACTATGGCATGATTTTATATGGGCAAAATGACAGTGTTTCTACGCAGCGTGAAAAGGTCGTCAGGATGATGGGTGTTATAATCAACCCAAACTTTTTAACATAACACGGGGCAAATCACCTTATCACACTTGCCTCCTTGGGGAGATGTTTAAGGGGGATATCATAACTTAAGTGCTGATAGGTCTGCGTCAATGGCCATGGTTGCAAATGGCCTAGTGTAAGGCGAAATGGTTCTGCTGATTCCCTCGTATGGTAGTTTATGCTAATAAAGGCTAGCGCTATGGTACTACGTTGATTATTAAAGCAAATGCAGTGAATTATGAAGGTAATTATTATTTAATTATCAGCAATTCTTAATCAAAAATTAATTAGTAATGAGAGATGGAAAAAAAAACACAATAAAAGTTGTCCTCTGACTCATCTGTAACAAGATACCGCCAATGTACTATAACGTTTACAAGTATAGGTCAAAATAAAATGTTTTTTAAACAATTATAAAATAAAATCTAGCGTTATTTATTTTCTCAACTATGCATTTGATTAGCTGTAATATCAATAATGAAATAGTTTTGTGATATTATGCAGAGTACTAGTATTATGCTTGTAATTAAATTTAAATGTGATTTCCCGTCAAATAGTACTCATCGAGTCCTTTCTTTTCTTTTCTTTTCTATTCTATTCTTTTTTATGGTGATATATATTTCATGATTATTTGAGTGGTTTAACGGAATCGAGTATAACATGACACGTACTTTTCTCACTCACCGTACGTATCTCTCACTATCCATCGAGTCCATGCAAGGTCACATTCTAGGTAACACGATATGACACTATCTTGATGACCAAGAAAGACAAACGTAATGTGAGATGGTCGTTACTGTTGTCTACCCAAGTTGATATCGCAACGGAATCTTATATACTAAAAAAATCCTCTTGTCTCGAGTTTTAACACAAGTGGCCACACATAGACCATAGGCTATCACAAAAACGAAGAATTTTGGGTTCAAACCCGGGCCAGTACATGTAATAGTACCCCGGGGGCAACTCAAAGAAAAAAGTGGTACGCATGCTCGAGAAAAAAAAACTCGTCAAAAAACGGTCAGGTTTTGCCCCATTGGCGTCGTCGACGTATTTAGCAAAAGGGGTGCCTTTTCAGGGTAACTTTCGACATTATATTTACGATATCTTTTACTTTAATGTCACCTTTTCTCCAGCTATTCTAAAATTCCAAGAACACGAAGAAACAACTACAAAAAAGGCTTCCAATGTATTATTCATTTTTATGGCAGAAAATAGTGCATTTTTGCGCCGTTAAGGGTCCTTTTCAGTGTGTTACGCCATTAATGGGTCAAATGTCCATTACGATATCTAGGGGTTAATTTTAGTGTATTACGACATCGCGACATTTAGGGGTATGATTTTGAATATTTTACGACATTAAGGGTTGGAATTCGCTGTAGATGATTTCGACTTTTAGGGTCCGATTTTGAGGTGCTCTGACTTTGAGGTGCATTCGTACCACTTTCTTCTTCGAGCGCACCCCCGGGTAGTACCAAACACAAGCAGAAAAGCATAACTGAATGAAAAACACAATATCTGATAACAAGTTATCTAATCCAGATATTCAATGGTAGGCGGAGTGTAGGAAGTGAGATTGGACATGGAAAATTGGACTGAAAGGAGCGCCTGGCTACAGAGTGGAGGTCTGTAGCCATGGCGCGTAAGTTCAAGGGTATTAAGAATATTGTAGGCAGTCACTAATGCTTGGGTCCTAGAGCCTGTGTGAACAGACAGGGAGGTTGTGGGCAGGCATGAGTGGTTGTGGGCAGGCATTAATTGTTAAATATGAGAGATACCATGTGTTGCCTCCTATATAGTTGGGTCCCTGATGGTCAAAGTTGGTAGATTGGTGAATAATCGTTCATTGTTTGCACAGGTATTCAAGTGATGGTACTTTTTGGGGGGTCCAAAAATAGATTGAGTAAAAATATTCGGCATAACACAATATTTTTTGCGAAGTGTTTAATAATCACTGTTAGTAGTCATCCCCAAAGTTATGAATGAGAAGTTTGCTGGTGTAGTTATAGCATATGCAGCGGGTTTGGTTTGAAGAAAGTGGAAATGTATCTTCTAAATTCGAAATTAGCCGCCAATATAGGGTATTGGCATTCATTGTGACCAAAACAGGGTTTGAAATGCGAAATATCAGAAACATTCCACAGGAAATAACTGTTTTGGTATTAATAAACACCAACACCAAAACTACGCCATTACCAACACTTTTATAGCTTTTAAACAATCATATTAACGAGTTCATACTTCGTAAAAAATCAGTCAACTGTACAATTTATTTGTTAAAGAACACCACACCCTCAAATCATGTGCCCTATCATGTGCTCATCATGCTACTTTGTTTCCTCACAAACAAAATTCAGTAGAGCAGCAATAATTATTAATATTACGTAATTGAGAAGCACCTTCTAGACTACCATCTCCACGTGCGCACATTATCCCGTCATGCTTATTTTTCATTGTGTGCAACTCGTGGTTTTAACCTAGACTATGATAGAATTCTACACCACGGAATATGAAAGAGTCGGATCTATCATATTGCAACCTGGGACGGGTTGGAATATTAAAAAACAAACGGTAACACGTATCCCACAACGCAAAGTTTCCTCTGTGCGTCATATTCGTATTATACTTGCATCCTCGAATGGATTGAAGGTTTCCATAACGTATTACCTGCTATTTTGCCGTCTTTACATGTATAATGTTGTACCATAGTAAGGATCGGAAAAATAGTTAAGCAAGCGTTGCTACGTCACAACTTCATTTCATATTAAAATCATACCAACATTCTGATTAACAAACCAACGGCTAAAATATGTACTTATATAGGTTATCTACCTTCATGTGCGCTTATATTCAGCGGATGATCTCTTCTGACCGAAATATTTCGAGTTTTATCCGTCCACGAACGTAGATATTACTATGCGAATTCTGAGAAGGTTACCCGCGATCGTAATTTGTCGTGCTGTGCACATTGACCTACCGGTGGGGTGATAGCGTCAAGGCATATTTTAACCAGATAGGTCACGACTTAGAAACTAGATAGCACCAAATCATGATGACAGAGATTAGAATTGTAATATGAGAGTTTTGTTTCAAGGATGGTCAGAGGACACCATATTAAACCTACTCGTATTTTAAATCATTGGATACAGTCATGTTACTGCCCCTTGATGCAGACATTTCGAAAATGTCGACTTAATCGGTCCAGTATATTAGATTTTTAACAAATCAGATCTAACCTCATTCACTTAAACCGTGAATTTGTAAGCTGTAATTTTTAAAATAATAATAATAATAAAAAATAGTCGTGGATACTGTGGCGTTATGTAATTTATTTTACTTCACTTTTTCGTTACACGGTTCTTCTGCTAATTTTGTTGACTATTTTAAGGGAGGTCGGAGCCTCACAATCCCTAAAAATTGTTTTTATCATAACTTGAAAACTAATAAAGTAAACTACATAAATGTAGACATTTTTGGAAAGGAAATTTTACAAGGAATGCATTTCTAGCATCAAATTTAAATTTTAAAAACTAACTTTTTAGAAACTCACCAAAAACGAGTTATTTTGCCAAATTGAACAAGCCTAGAAAAAGTATTATTTGGCAAAAATCTTCCAAAACAGGTAAAAATCATCTTAATCGATAGTTCTAGGGAATTTTTCTCAAATTTTTGATTAACTTCTTAGTTTTTACAAAATTGGCCAAAAAGGGCCAAAAAAGCCCAAAAATCATGATATTTTGAAAAAAAATGAATTTTTGGCCTATTCGGTCTAAAAATTTTAAAACTATGGGATTAAACAACAAATTGAGAAAACATCTCTAGAACCATCGATATAGATGACCTATACCTATTTTTGAACATTTTGGCCAAATAATATTTTTCCTAGGCTTGTTCAAAAAAATTTGGCAAATAACTCGTTTTTGGAGAGTTACAAAAAAGTGGGTTCTTAAATCAAAACTCTGATGCTATAAATGGATTTCTTGTAAAACCCCCTTTCTAAAAATGTATACTTTTATATAGTTTACTTCATTATTTTTCAAATTATGATCAAAATAAATTTTCAAAAATCGTGTGGCTCCGACCTCCCTTAATGACTTTTGAATGGTTATATGTATTTTGATGACCAAGAAGGACAAACGTAATGTGAGATGGTCGTTACTGTCAACTATTCAACTGGATATTGCAAAGGGTCTATTATCTTACAACGTCATTAATCCTCTTTAAAGTAAGAAAGTTAGAAAGAAAGAAAGAAAGAAAGATAAAGTAGTAGTAGAAGAAGAAGAAGAAGAAGAAGAATTAGAAGATGATGAAGAAGAAAAAGATGATGAAGAAGAATAAGAAGAGGAAAAAGAAGAAGAAGATGATGAAGAAGAAGATGAACAAGAAGATGAAAATGAAGAAGATGAAGAAGAAGAAGAAGATGAAGAAAAAGAAGACGAAGAAGACGACGAAGAAGAAAAAGAAGAAGAAAAAAGAACAACAACAACAAGTCTAGAAGAAGGACACGAACAAGAACAAAAGAAAAGAAGGAAGACAGAATAAACAAAAAATGAATTTGAAATGGTTTCAAAAACAATTGCAATCATACACAAAATGAAGCTTAAATGCAACAGAATGTTAATACCCTGCTAAAGGTTTCTGAAACGTTTTTTAAATGTTTGAAATCGGTTAAAAGTTTAAATCCGTAGCAATTAACACATTTTCATTTTATATTTCTCATTATTATACATGTATTGTTACATAAGATCAAAACAACCCAATAATGTTTAGTGACAAAAATACGTAATACAATAATAACTAGACATTCTTTGTGCTCTGAGAGCACGACCATTTGTGATGGTAAATTTGATTGTTTACCTTTGGGGTCAAAGGTCACCTAAAATTGTTAGGTATATTTTTTTCAATCTGAGCAAGCAGAATAATTTTTTTTCTGAGCAAGCAGAATAATTATACCGCATCGCAGATATTGATTTTTGATGATTTTTTTAAATGTGACCTTTTTGGTGACCTTTGACCCCTAAGAAATGGTCGGACGTCGAGGTCACCATGGCAACTTTTGATCGCTGCTTCAAGACGAATAATTTGACACCCTAATTTATGAAATTTAACAAACTTTGAAAATTTGAACTTTGACCTTTGGGGTCAAAGGTAACCCAGAACTGTTAAGTATAATTTTATCAATCTATCTCAGCAAGCAGAATACTTATACCACATTGCACTTGGCAGATATTGATTTTTGATGATTTTTGACAATTTGACCTTTCTGGTGACCTTTGACACCTTAGAAGGGGTCGGACGACGAGGTCACCATGACAACTTTTGATCGCAGCTTCAAGACGAACAATTTGACACCATAATTTTTGAAATCGAACAAACTTGAAAATTTGACCTTTGATATATGAACTTTGACCTTTGGGGTCAAAGGTCACCTACATGTGTTCAGTAATTTTTTTGCAATCTATTTGTGCAAGTAGAATAATTCTACCACCTTTTACTTTAATGTTACCGATTTTTGATGATTTTTGATAATTTGACCTTTTTCACCTCTGTGACCCCATTTAACCCCGGACATTTTTGCTACCCCATAACTTTTGTAGGCAATGTCAAGAGGATTCATGTCCATAAATTTCATGACCATACCTTGTAACGTACTTGAATTGAAATTTTTTTAGTAAAAAAACGTTTTTTTGACCTTAGTTGACCTCATGGTTTTACGAAATATCGTGCGAGACGCGCAGCGTCGAGCTCGATATTTCTAAAACTCATAGCCAGACCAATATCTTTGAGTATCATGCGAAAAAATCCATCAAATTTTATCATTATTATGTTCAAAGTCTGACATTTTGTTCTCTGTCCGATATCCCTGTCCGATTTTTTTGGAAATCGGTCAGCTAAGAACATAATAATGATGAAAATCGGCCAAAGGACTTTGGAGATATGGCCATTCAAAGTGTTGAAAGAAAGAAGAAGAAGAAGAAAGAAAGAAAGAAAGAAACGGCGCAATACAGACCATTTGGGATTTTGAATCCCAAATGGAATTTGAATCTTAAAATAATGTAGCCTTAAATGTATTTTTGAACTGTTACTCTGACAATGATTTCGATGCTTCTTAGCTACAATGTAGATCCTCGTTATGGATGCGTAAATTTTGCACTTAAGTGGTCAAGGATATGGACCCAACTTTTAGGATTCCATTCGGGTGTAATTTAAGTTACATACGTCATGCTGCGCTGCATGTTGTCACGTACTACTTAGAAATCAAATTTGCCAATTATTACATCTACGCGTAAATTAACAAATTAACTCCACTATAGCTAGGTTGCGCAAACTGTCGTTCGGTCAAACTGAACGGAAAACAGCCTCATTATCTTTTGTTATTCATGAATATTCGCATGGGTAACTCATGAATAACAAAAGAATTTACGTTCGGTTTGACCGAACGACAGTTTGCGCAACCTAGCTATTATCTTTAATATTTCTTAATTGTGACCGTCCAGCCCAAAACAGCAGTAAATGCCAGCTCTTGTCATTTTCACTTTTTTAATTATTTGCAAAGACCATGCTTTATGGATTAAAATGGCACCTTAATGAAGTTCACACAATTTCCAGAAGTCAAGTTATGGTCCGTCAAAGGTTGTCAGGGAATAAAACGTATAACTGAGATAAACGCGTTCAAAAATTAGAAAGCCCTATATTTTCTGTTGATCGTTTTAAGAATATGCCAATTAATTTCACAAGTTCCTATCATTTTCTTGAAATGAAACTTTGCTGGTATTTTGTAGTAAGCACTAGGAATGTGAATCTGATAAAAAATAAATTCGGCAAATTATGACCTTGATATGTATTTTCACCTGTAGGGCAAAATGAAGTTTCTGGCATTTACTGCTCATACGGTCACACTGATCATGGATAAACGATCCCAAAAATGAACCGAGAACTTAGATAATTTTAAATATAGTGAGTAAAACTAAAATGAATGACCATTGTAGAAACTCAATCGTATGTTGTGTAATTTGTGTTCTTTGTTACAGCCTTGTTTCAATTTCTGGGCTTCTGCGGCTATCTCGCGATAGCCTTAGTATGTATTTTTATGGCTGTTAATAGGAAGTTGTTAAGAAATATCAACAATTTAGCTATTTTGATGCAAAAGTCTTTGTTTACATCAGATTTCCGTTAATTAGAAAAGACAATGGCAATTATCTTCTTGTCACCATAAAACTGTACCATGAACTCGAAGGGAAAACTATATACAATCAAAACAAAAACGTTTTTGATTATTTCTGTGAAGGAAATTACCTAGAATGATAAGATATGTTTTAAGATACGGCTACGGAAAATAACCCGTCTCCCCGTTTACTTCAGGCGATAGCATCAGAAATAAGAACACATTACGTCGACCTTTACAAAATAGGATATTACTTGCTTCATATTATAATAAACAACTTGGTGAGTTTGATAATGAAGGTTGATGAAATCAGACAACTTGAAGACAATCGAGGTCAGATTACTTTGGATTATGGTGATTCCAAAGTAACGTTTGTGACAGAAAAATTGGAAAATTTCACTTTTAAATGGCCACAGAACCTAGCATAAACATTATATCAACGAGTTTGTTGTTGATAATGGTGCTCACTGGT
>JXSR01S053148.1:0-10512 GCA_000969725.1 Ophiothrix spiculata
AATTGGTTGAAATTTCAACTGACAAGAATATTGGTTGAAAAGACGTTGAAAAATGGTTGAATAGTTGAAATTTGGTTGAAAAATGGTCGAAGTTTAACCAAAAAGCGTTGAATTCAGGTTGAAAACAGGTTGAAATCTGACGTTGAAATCGGGTTGAAGCTTCAACGTTGAACGGGTTGAAATATTTTTGCACTTTTCAACGTTGAAATTTCAACGTTGATTCAACGTTGAATCAACGTTGAACGTGCCCACTGGGTTATCTAGGTAAATTTGCTTTTCTCATTATTTATTTTTGAAACCTATTCAGTCCCTTGCTTTAACCTTCCCTGGTTGGCGCATGACTTTTGCGTTATTGCCTTGTTAATAAAAGATGTACCTCTACTTCTGTTTGCTCTCTATGAAAGTACCCCTTCATATTACCACAAAATCTATAATCATTAAATTTTAGTGCCATAATAGAGGGGGTACTTTCACAAAATAAATTGAGTTCTGGAAGGGCAAAAATATAGAAAATGGCTGAATACATCCACATCACACAGTAAATGAACGTGATTAAAATTGGCTGCATTCATCAAAATGAGCTATATTTCAGATACCTCGTTTTCTTCTTTAATAACCATGGTTATCTAGAACAAGTTTGTGATTTGAGCAGAGACCGACAGCTTTCCACAAGCTTTTTATATAGCTCAAATGTATGCACTGCAGGCATCGACGTGTATGTAAATATTGCATTGGAAAACGCAGTCAGCTTCCGTGTGTATTCCATCGTGTTGTTGATGTTGTCATTGTGGAACAGCCAATCTGTTACAAACGTCAACGATGTCTGGAGAAGCTGTCATTGCAAAGAGACTTGTAGAAAACCTGCAGACAGATCTAAGAGCTTTGTCAAATGAAACTAAGAGGAAATATCCGCCAGTGAAAGAGGTACTACTACTATAAGAAATAAATATATTTGTAAACATTTTTTTTATACATCAGTCATCAATTTGTGTAAATTTTTATTTATCTTAGTCTTTAGACTTTAAGACTGCGATCACATAGAACTATACTATTCGGGTATACGGTGCACAATTTCACCTGGGCACGCGTATAGATTCAATCGAACACGTGAATTTGATTCTACCGGGTTACATAGGAGGGCACTATTTGAAAATACGTAGGCCTAGGCTATAGCTCAACGTGCCTGTATAAAATATAGCCATCGAATAGCGTGACTATATACCGTATACTTCTATGTGATCGCAGCCTAAAGGTGCAATTCCTTCACGATTCTGCTGTGACAAGAACCTCCCCTCTTTTCTAGCTATTTTAAATAAAAAGAAGAGCAAACGATAAATGTATGCTTAAAACTTCACTTAATTCTGACAATTTGTTTTCAAGTTATTTTCAGCATTTTAAAAATCCCCATAAGTTACTGTGCTGTATATATTAACCCTAACACGTCACAGTCCAACAAAATCCAACAAGCAAAAATCAAGAAATTCGCCCAAGTCCAAATACGTCATAGATCGGGGATACAGATGGGCACGAAAGTGCTGCCATGGCAGGCCATACTCGGTGGCTTGCCATAGCTGGACATTGGAACGGGATGCGAGAGGTCAAGGGTTCAAATCAGGGGCGTAACCAGTGGGGTGTCCGGGGGGGCAGCTTGCCCCCCCGGACCCCAAAAAATCGGGAAAGAGAGCAAAAAAAAGGAAGGGAAGAAAGGGAGGAAGAAGAGAAAAAAAGAAGAGAGAAGAAGAAAAGGGGGAAAGAAGAGTGAAAAGGGGAAGGAAAAGAGAAAAGGAAGGAAAAGAAAAGGGAAAGGAGAAATGAAAAATGAAAGAAACCATTATTTCATCCAAATATAGGCGTTTTTTAGCTAAAATAAACAAATTTGTCCAAATATTTTTGCCCGCGCGCTACGCGCGCGTTAATTTTTTTTTCAAAAAGTACAAAAATCGGGAAGCCTCTTGAGTCTTGCCCCCCCCCCGGACGGTCAAAGCTGGTTACGCCCCTGGTTCAAATCCCAGGGGAAACGGGAAATTTTTGTAGGCCTATGACGTATTCGGACTTAGATAGTTTTTAATTAAGGGTTTGGGAGTTAGGGTTATGAAGGTGTAAAATGCATAGTAGACATGCTACCATAACCCTAACGCGTCACAGTCCAATAAAATCCAACAAGCAAAAATCAAGAAATTTGCCTAACACTAGTCACCCTGGACGTCTTAATAAGGACAAATGTGACCTGCTCTGTCGAAACCCAGACAAAGTCGGACAAATCCATTTTTTGAATTTTACCAAATTCAAATTGGCAAAATTATTTAACTTTCCAGTGATATATCATGCTCCAGGGTTGCTCAATGTTTTGTCTGTCAAAAAGTGACATTTAGTTGAAAATTCCTTTGTTTTCTATTGATTTGTGACAAGTTTATTAGGCAATATATCCTTAAGTGTTCTGGCGACTTTGTCCGGGTTTTATGAGAGCAAGTCACAAATGGTCTGAATAAGGTTAGACTCAATTTCAGTTCCTAATTAAGACACTTCTTGAAGTGTTTTGCCACCCAGAAATGCACCCAGGAATCTGATCAATATTTCTATTGATGTAATCAATCAACTTGATCAATCAAGCACAATGCACAAGTCTACTTGGAAACACAATATGCTAATTTAACTGATCATCATTGAAGTGGATTACTAGTGGTTTCCACTCATGAGAATGGCTTTTCAAACCATGTTAAAAGCACTTATTTGGGTGGTTTTATCTAAACAATTATCTTATCTAGTGTAAAATATGTGGGAATAATAGTTTTCCTTATTAAGACCATTTGTCCTTATTCAGACGTTCAGGGTTACTAGTGTAAGTCCAAATACGTCATAGATCGGGGATACGGATGGGCACGAAAGTGCTGCCATGGCAGGCCATACTCGGTGGCTTGCCATAGCTGGACATTGGAACAGGATGCGAGAGGTCAAGAGTTCAAATCCCAGGGGAAACGGGAAATGTTTGTATGATGTATTCGGACTTAGATAGTTTTTAAGCGTTTGGGAGTTAGGGTTAATACTGTCGGGTCCCGACAATTATTAGAAAATTAAACATTTTCTCACTTTTCTTTAAAATGCAAGAACATTTGAAAGAATGGTCTGGGGATTGTATTAATTTATACAAGTCTATTCTTATTAGTCTTACCAGCTGAAAAACTTTTATTTTAATAGTGGTGACCTTGAGGATGAAAAGTTAAACAATATTAATTGGACAGCGTACAAATAGAAATCCAGATTGCAGGGCCCTAAGATTGTAGTTTCGTATGTCCCATCATGCATATTGAAAGTACCGCAAATATTAATGCCTTCTGCGCATGACGTCATTTGCTCAGAAGGTAATAATATGGTCAACTTAGCGTTTGTTCGGTACTTTCAAGATCAATTATGGGACATACGACAGGGTTTGAGATTCTACCCACATTTGAGTGACATAAGTGTGAAAAAAATATTTCAGTACATGATAAATACCTTACAAATTTATCAAATCGGTTAATTTAGGTGTAGAAGTGTCTATATTTTCATATTTTGTAAATATGGGGTATTTTTGGCCGTTTTTCAGAAAATTTCTGATTTTGGGCCAAAAATTGCAAAAAACGGCCGTTTTTGGGTGACAAAATTTCCCCCCTCTCATTTTCAAATACTTATAGTATCCAAAATGTACATTAATATTGATTTGGTATAGTTATTTTTCTTAATTTGTATCCTATTTTTTCAAATAGTGTTTTTTCCCCCGATTCTGTGTACGGTACACTTTCGATGTTACAATGGATCAAATTTGACCTGTGGGGTGACAATCGAACCCTCAAAAAATGTTTTTTTTTCATAAAAATTTGCACTTTTGAAACTGTAATTTTGGGCTGGAAAGGGCTAAAGGATTCACCCCTCATTTCAAAGGGAATGTTATACTCTACAAGCTGATAACAATTTAAAGTAAATATAAATTGATGAAAAATGCAAAAATGGTACCCTAAATGGACGATTTGATAAAAAAATTATTTTGAAAAAAAATATTTAAGAGCTACAGGTCTGAAAAGTTAATCAATTTTGCCTATGATCACCATTCCCCATAATTGATTAGATTTATAGAGAGTGATCCCATCCCATAAGTACTTTTTTCAAAATAATTTCAAATTCGCCCTGTATAAGTCTATGGGGAAAAAATTCATGTTCAAGATTTTGCATTTTTGACTTCAGAAATGAAATCTACACTACATTTCAGTCTAGAAAACATATTTCATTTTATATTTTGGGAAAAATTTATTAACTCATCAATTTGTCATGTGGGTAAGATCTCGAACCCTATCATACGAAATTGGTCTATTGCAACCTCTACCATAGATTTCCCCCAGGGGATTTCCATATTATTGTTTGGCCTTTACATAACAGTCTACTTCGAGACTAAAAAAAAGAAAGGAGACTTGGTATCATGTCACCGACACTGAGTGCGCCAAGATGTATTTCATCCTGCTGCTGTTCGCAGAACGTTGCGCATCTTAAATTATAATATCGTGGATGCCCTCGAGAAGATTGGAATGTGCACATTTGGAACATCATTTTCGTACAATTTAAGTGCAAATTTGGAAGATCATTCTAGTACAATTTTATAATTCTAGAAAATTACTTTTAAAAATTGTACGAGAATGATGTTCCAAAAATGTGCACATTCCAATCTTGTACCAGAAAATTTTGTACTCGATTTCTACCAGGGTATGCAGTATGTAAAATGTAGATTGTAGATCATTTTTCAAAAGGTGAAGCACTTTTCACCAGAACCTTAGAAACCTCAAATATTATTATTAATGACCATACTTCATGTCGAGGTGCGTCTACATAAACTCCAATAGAGCTCTTATGGTTTGTCCAAAAAAATGTAAAAAAATACTAAAAAGGCCTTGTGCAGTGCCATGGCAAATCATCACAGAATGTAAAATGAAAAAGGTAAAATCCTAGCTTTAGCCAAAAGAACAAAACAATAAGGATCTATTTATTCAATAAACTGATAAAATAAGGAATTGGACTATCTTGAAAACGTTTGGTTCGGCAAGAAATTTTGTTTTTGTTATGCAGAGAGCGTCCATGACATTCAAATCTGGAAAGAGGGAGGAGTGCTTTTGTTCTCTCATTATTGGAGAGCCCTTCGGCAAGCCTATGACAGTATTCCTCCATCCTTTCAGACAAAGAGTGTAACTGACAACGTTAGGGGGTACTATTGGGTTAAGCTTGAGACGGTAGCCTGATCTTGAACAGCTACACGTCTCAACAGGTGGTTGTACACCGCTAATAACTGATAACGGCCTCTGTCCCGGTTGAGAGAGCTTCTTTGGATTCTGATGTGTGCTGCCTCTCTAACTCCTCTGGTGAACCAATTAGGGTCCTTGTCAATGATCTTAGTGTCCTCAGGGGGCATATTATGACCGCTATTGGCGTGTTCTTTGAACTTGAACTCCTCTCTTAGACAAAATTCTACGTAAAGTCTTTCTGAGACACCAGGAGAGTAAGAAAGTGTGATATGCCCTTTGTTGGAAACACCCCCTCTCTGTCTGTTACTTGTCTTTTATTGGAATGTTCAGTGATGGCAAAATGAGATTTGCGCTATATCCACAATGACTGAGAACAGATCTTATGTTTTCAAGTTCAGTGATTTTGTCCTCATCCTCCGAGATGACAGTATTGGCTCTTTGTACCAAGGTTGAAGTATCACTCCCAATTTATTTTTCCAGTGGATGATGGGAGGACATGTCCAAATATTGGTCCGTGTGAGTTGGCTTTTTTTTACTTGCATGCAGGTTGGCGTATCATATAAGTTTTAATACGTAATGTAATTAGCCTGTTTGCGGGGTTTATACGCGCAACCGAATCTCGGCACTCATATTTGCCTTTTTCGGGAACCAAGTGGACCCAAATACCATACCCCAATTTGAGCTCCATGGCTGACGACGCCATTAATTACATGGACCGGTACATAACAAAATCTGGTACTCCCCTGTAACCTGGTATATTAGACCCAACTGCATAACATGTCCATGTACAAGTTTGAGTAGCATCTTATTACCCGAGGGGGGGGGGGGGGACACTCACATTTTGAGTTTGGTTTTGGTGCTTACCATATTTCCAAAAGAGGGGTCTAAGGAAAGCTAAAGATTGACTCTGAAAAGCGGATTTAGAAAACTAAATTTTTATTTTCAGTTCCGGAAGCAACAATTTTGCTTGAAACAGAGGTCTTGACAACAAAGGTGGGGGAAGGCTTGTGAACTAACTTAACTAAGGTTGTGCTTGAAACTGGGGTCTTGAGGGCGGCACATACCCACACTACCTGTCTTTGTCAGTGTCCTCCCCAAGATCTTATTGAAATTTTGTTCCATTAAATTGATTTGTAAATTTGAAAAAACAAAGCTGGCCAAATTTAGAAAAGATGTACCATATAAATCAAATTTCACTTTAAGTAGTTAGTGGGACCTAAAGTACTGGATTACCCCCTCCCCCCAAATAAAACCCTATTTTATCAGATTTCATTTGAAAATCTTTTATCCAGTGTATATTATAGTTACCATTTATTTTTCATGTACGTGTATGTACATTATCAGATTCACTTGAGCGCATAAAAAACAATTGAATCAAAAAAGATTTGCTTGATTGATCATTAAAGATAAAATTAACTGCAGAAGGTTAAAATGTGTGAGGTCTCTTCTCAATGATTTTTACTTACAACTTGATATGGGATATCTTCATGGGATTTGCTCATGAAATAAGACGATTCCATGCACATTTTCAAAGGAGTTGTTATATGGGTTCAATGTACTTAATTGTGGGAGGTCTCTTCTCAACGATTTTTACTTACAATTTGATTCCATATCTTAATGGGATTTGCTCATGAAATAAGACGATTCCATGCACATTTTCAAAGGAGTTGTTATATGGGTTCAATGTACTTAATTGTGCATCAAATAAGTCTTTAATAAATTCTCTGCCTTTGACTCAACCAAATTTGTTTCTGAAAAGAAAAAAACAGGGAAAATTATATGTCAGGGCCCATCAAAAACTTAACATTAACCCTAAAACTTGCCCTAAACCCTAATCCTAAAACTGACACGAACCTTAACCCTAAGTTTAAAACTAACCATGATTCTAAATTGATCCTAACCCTAAACCTACCCTAAAATTCTTTCTAAATTACACTTTGTCAAATCAAGAGATCTAATAACAAAGTTGACATACGATTTACGGCAAAAAGCAATTCGCTTAAAAAAAAAATTGTTTTAAAATAATGAATCTTGGAAAAGAAATCCTGGTTTAAGTCGTTTAATTTTCTTTGTGTTATTTTTCAGGCAGCAGAAGCTGGTATCTTGAAGATAAGGACAGTGGTAGCACACAACAGAAATGTCATGCCAGGTAAGTTGTTGACCTTTTGTTGAAATGAAGAAAGTATGTTTTGTAATAAGATTTGTGCAGTTGCATATTCATTCAACAGGTCGTGAATCACGACACAAGTCTGTGTTTGGACCATGGAAAAAGAAGATGGACTGTGTCCGTAGCCTGGGGGGTACTAAAATTTGGTTTGGGTAGGGACGTGCCTCTGGGAAATTTCGAAAGCCACCAATCCAAATACCAATTTTTAAGAAAAATTGACCCATCCATTTACCAAATCTTCTAAATTTTGAGCCAAATTTAATCTAAAATCTCATTTTTTCTGTCCAAATTTGCTCTATTTTGGCAAAATTTTCCAACATTTTGAGAAGAAATGTCCAAATTTGAGGCATTTGGTGCAAATTTCTGAAAATTTTGAAAAGAAAACCCATCAAAATACCTCATTTTGCAAAGAAAAAGGACCGATTGGAATACCAGAAAGCCTAATTTTACTACCCGAATTTGAGGCACGTCCCCATAACCTCTTTTGTACTAAGTAGCCCCCCCCCCGGAGTCCGTAGTTACTCATGATATTGAGCATGAAGTGTGAGATAGAAGTGCTGATGGTAAGATTATGAACCTGAAAATGAGAGAACAGATGAGCAAAGTGAGTCTTTCATTGAAGGCTTTATATTAGATCTTGGGCCGATTTCACTAACATTTAGCGATGGTCGCTAACCCCGTTTTGATCGCTAACACCGAAAATGATCGCTAAATAGTGGGTATTTTTAACAATTTAGTGATCATTTTTTGGAGTTTAGTGATTATCCCTACTAATCAAAAGCATGGAACACAAGAACTGAAGTGAAGTGACATTCTGTCAGGAATGCCCATTTATTCCTTATAAATCTCAAACAACATAAAATTTTGTAATTCGCATCTATATCATTTGTCAATCAATACAGAAAACGTATGATCCTTATACAAAATATGATCCTTATACAAAAGTCTGATATACAAAAATAGGATTTTTTATACAAACTATGATCCTTATACAACGTTTGATTCTTATACAAATATGATTCTTATATCAATTCAATATAGAATTTAAGTTCCGTATTGAATATATACACACCGAGCTTCATTCCCTTAATAATCTCATGGAATAAATTAAATAACCAATGAGACCCCTTTTAATTTAATAAAACCTGATCACCCCATTGTTGGAAGTGACCCATCCCCCACGGTAAAATACCCAATGAGGTTCCCCAAGAATTTAAGCTTAATTGATCCATCCCTCATTAAAATGCCCAATGAGGTTCCCCAAATTGATCCATCCCTCCCAAGGTAAAACAATTATCCCTTTTGGAGGTTCCCCCGCTTAAATTCTCCCAGCATATATGCTTAAAATTTCTCGAAAGCAAATTCAAAATCATAAAAATGGGCATGCCACGACCTCAAGAGAATGAAGCTCTACATTTATTAATATATGGAATTGATCCCATAATATTTTCCACCCGGAGGGACAATATATAGCCGATGCTGTAAATATTTTTAAATTTAAGTAAAAACAATCTGCCAAAACAACATTTCCCTGGAAATTTTGTCCTTACCCCCCCCCTTGTTTTCAACTTAAATTTGAAAGATAGGCCTGAATTTAACATTGTACATATACCTTATCCATCTTTCTGATTATTAAATTAAGACAAAAAACTGTCCTATACTTCCTTCATTTAGCCTTATCTAGAATTACAATTGCAAAAGTACAAATTTTTACCAATTTTGAAATGACACAACCTTGCAATTTTACACACCATCTACACAGCTTGATCCAAAAATTGTGACAACTACAAATTTTAATGGTACAAGCTGCTATAACTTATCCTTTACATACTTAGGGTCTAGGGGGGTAGTGAAAGCGACCCGGGTGATTATTAAAAAAAACCAAGGCCTCAGACAGTGTCTGCCGGAACCTAGCCTTGCCTGCTGTGTTTAAGTGAATACCATCAGTGTGGTAATAAGCCCTACCCCGAGAGGCGCTTATGTGCGATTTATGCTCAATGACATGGCAATTGTGAACTCCACTTAAATGGCGCCGAGCATAGCTATTGATGTTACGCGTGGATCTATGCCCAGCACCCCTCCGATCTTCATTTCTGTATAACAACCGTTGTAGAATATCCGACCACAAAATTCTGACCTCTGGAAGGATTGCCCTTATTTCATTAACTGTAGACACCAATCGAGATCTAATATTCCCGAGGTCAGAACGTAGTACATTTGCATTTGAAGCGAAAATATCATTTGTACCCAAATGCAGAATAATCGTTGATGGCGCCGGGTCTCCCCATGCCAAATGTCGCCGAATGCGGTTGCCTACCCCTGCTAATCTGGCACCCGACAGTCCTTTCCAAAAGGTGGTGCCACCTCCAAGTAGCTGCGTGTTGAGTTCTCCCACCCATCTGACGATGCTGTCCCCCAACACCCTTGTAATATGATCTGTAAGTAAAACAAAACAAATGTGGGTATCCAAGTCTATGAAAAAGATTTCCTGTCCCGCCCATAAATGAAATAATGGCTGTAGACTTGCCTATTAACAAAACCCTTTGGCCTGTGTCATAACAAATGCCAATATATAGGTATATTATTTCTTTTATTTAATTATTACCTCAGGAACA
This sequence comes from Ophiothrix spiculata, assembly GCA_000969725.1. Classification (NCBI taxonomy): domain Eukaryota; kingdom Metazoa; phylum Echinodermata; class Ophiuroidea; order Amphilepidida; family Ophiotrichidae; genus Ophiothrix; species Ophiothrix spiculata. The sequence continues at coordinate 10,047 of JXSR01S053148.1, forward strand.
TGTACACGAACATATAAATATAACCATTAACTTCACTGTCCTTTATTTTATGCTTAAGCCATAAAGTATTATCCTCTCATCGACCGTGAAATACCGATAATTGATCATTGGACAACACATGCATATATATGTAAACAAATTCCGGCTGAAGAGCTCAATAAAAACATATTTATTGTTAAACCACTACCGAATCTATATAGTCGCTTCATAATGATAGTGATATACCTATAATTAATGATTGACTTATAACTGCCATAAAACCAAAAGGAATGAGAACATGAAATGTTATCCCCTCATCGATAGTGAAGTACGTATTATTGATGATAAGATAAACACCTCAATTTTCTTTTCTCTTTTTTTTTTTTTTTTGAATGACACGTTATTTGACCTTGAAATGTGGTTTCGCCTTGAACCTAACTGCTAGTATTGCCCTCCACCTATGCATTGTTACTGATTATGACTGAGC
>JXSR01S053179.1:33579-64514 GCA_000969725.1 Ophiothrix spiculata
TTCATGATTGGTAAATATGCACATGCTGAAAGCTAAATTAAAATCCACCGATTCTCAAAATATTATTTTAGAAGTGGCATTTGAACATGTCAGTCTAGACTATCAGCAAATATTTTTGTGTGGATTTTTTTTAAACCTTGGGATTTCCGGCTGATACATTGTTCATTAAAGTGTACATAAAGTGTACACATTCGCATTATAGTGATAAAAGCTGAGCATACAGATAAGGTTAATGGTGTTCAATAAGTGATAGCCTAGACTGAGAAGAGAACAACTGCTTATATACAAGAATGTAGCATGAAGGGCCTTGTAACTGTATGCAATGCAAAGCCTGACATTCGGATTGGCCCAAGATCTGCATTTTCGTCTGAGAAATGCTTGATCTTCTTAGTTTAGTATCATGTTATGAGTTGCTTTAAGGTATATTTAAATTTATACACTCGTGGTCTAAAGAATTTTCGCACAAACACTTTATTCAGCCATATCTCACAAGGTGTTTATAAGGAAACAATCTGGAAACTTATGTTGCTCTTGGTCAGATCTGATAGGTAATCTAGTTTTAGTGTAAAATTGGGCTCCAAATGGGATCAAACCCCTCACGTACGGGTAAGGGGCAACAACACAAATGGGTCGAAAAACATGATTTTAGGTCAAATTTTATTTGACAACGCCTGGGTCAAGGTAACTTCACCCCTCAAGTTGAGTGGTCATATGGAATGTGTATATGTAATAGAGTGACAAGCAGGCGATTAAATGTCCTGGTCACGCTTGACTGCGCCAAGAGAATGCTTAGAAGCAAACAAAAATGATCCTTCAACGCCCTACTAGTTTACAAAAATAGGGCTGTGATGAATGTGGAGTGTTTTGTGACAGTATATGACAGATTGAAAACCTCTTAAAACCTGAAAAAGGATATCTCCACAACTCTCTTGCACTTGGCAAACAAGCAACTCATACTTAACAGCCATACACACAATTCTCCTCCTGTCCATCCACTGAACCACTTTAAAAATATTTATGCCTGGTAATTTGTTGATCTGAACCTTGCTGTAACCCCAAAATGCACCTACCCCTCTTTGGCCTAAACATCCACATCTAATCAAGCTGCAGTTGTGACACTCTGTCCATGAGTGTTCTAAGAATCATACAATGTTATCTTTGCTGTAACACAATATATAACAGCCTAAATAAAACTGCTATGATAAGTCCACCAAGAGCCAAAGATACCCATGACGTATTTGAGCCAGTTTCCTGTGATACTGTTTGTACCCCTGATACATGTCCTTTAGGTAATGGCTCTGCAATGGAGGGAGTGTACATATCGCCATCTTTGAGTATTTTTGCTTTGAGGAAATGTTTGCCAGTTTCTATGATCACTACTTCCATCATCTTGCCTAAGAGACCATCCTCTTTTGGAACCAGGACCTGAAAAATATAATATAATTTTTGAGACTAATAAATAATGGCAATTAACTTTATGGCATACAAGTAATATCACTAGTTTACTATCAAATATTATTACACCTCATAAATATTCATGAGATAATAGACATAAATTCCACAATTTTATTGGTCAATTTTGCTGAATAACTTGATAGTAATCTGGACTATCGATGAAATTGAGCTATTTCACATGCGGAAGTTTTTACTTTTTCATTACATCATCATACCCAGAGGTATAGGTTCTGTGATATAGCGCATTTCTATTACTAGCCTAACGGTGCTCCAAAATAAAAAACATGATTTTCCAACATAGTAAACAATCAAAATGGCAGCTTCAAGTGGTACGAGATTTGTGTCTCTCACTGCAGACAATTTTGATCAGTTAATTCAGGAAAAAGATGCCAAAAATACACAATTAGTTGTGCGGAAGGCATTGAATACCTTTGCTGAGTTCTGTAAAGCAAGAGAAACATCGCTGGTTGATGCCGAAACATCTGATGTAGCCGAATTGGATAAACTGCAGAATGGTGATTATTATGCTAAAAAGAGCTTGCAATCTGTCCGATATGGATCACAGAAACACTTTTGAGAGCACAAGGAATGTTGACATTGTTAAATATAAACAGTTTAAACACTCTAATCTGATATACAAGAGTCCCGGACAAGAGTATGCTGGTAAAGCTGAAGAAAATGGGAAAAGCTAGGGTTCAACATAAACCAGTAATCCACGCTGAAAACTTGAAAACAATGTATTCATCACTTGATCTCAAACAACACCTCGAGGACTCCAGAATAAAGTCTTCTAGACTACATGCTTCATTTCGCAAACAGGGGTCGTGAAAGTTTGTACAGACCCGAGCGGTTTAAGGTATGTAGAATTGACAGCGGACAAGTTGACAAAAACTGAACGTGGACAAGGGAAGGAAGGTCCAGGCCAAAGTGGACTAATGTATGGAACTCCAAATAATCCTACCATGTGTCCTGTAAGCAGTTTTGAAAAATACATCTCTAAACTGCACCCAGTTTCAGACTGTTTTTGGAAGAGGCCAAAAACAGTAGCCAAAGGTTCAATTTGGTACTGCAACATGCCTGTGGGGAAAAATACTCTCTACAACAAGACTAGAGACATTTGCAAAGAAGTCGGAATAGTCCACACCCAACATATACTAATCACTGTCTTCGTGCTACAAGCATAACTTGTCTCGACAAAGCAGGATTTGAAGCGCTTGACATAATGACTGTCTCAGGGCATAGGTCGGAAAGTAGTATTCGAAGCTATTCCAAGACAAGTGATGAGCGGAAAAAAGAGCGCCACCATCTCAAATCTAATGCCATCTACTCTTAGTGTAGCTCCAGTTGACGTCACTGATCAGACATCCACTCCCAACTCCAACGTTGCTGTTCAAGTTGAAAGTTTGCTTGTACCTTCATTTGAACCAGCCACAAACACTGTCACGCTACCTCCAATTACTCTTCCATCATTCAATCTGGACTTTGATCATGATGAATTAATGCTGACATCATCCCAGGAGGAAATGATTTTACAAGATCTAACAAATTCTCCTGTTGTTGGACAAGATATAAGTGTAGCTCTGGGATTAAGCCGGGCTACCAACATTCAAAATCATAATACGTTCAATTTTTACAATTGCAACGTTCAACTTCACCAGTAAATCAAGAAAGAAAAAGAAAAAAATGTAAATATGTTACCAGTTACTGTTTGTTAATTTATGCGTTTACACGTTATGACTTTGAATTCCTCAAGTTGAAGTTTGAACCTTTTGAGAAAATAACGAACCATTTGACAAATGAAACTTTGTGAACTTTAATAATTGGAACCCCAGGAAAAATGTTGACAGGAGTTAGCTCAGAAGATGAGTCTATGGTACGTAGCACTTTTGAATTATTTCTTATATATATGCCTATTATCTCATAAATATTTATGAGGTGTAATAAAACAAATACTACATGCTATATTCGGGAAGTGCAAACTATTTTCCCCTCGGTACTGGCTCCAGGCTATTTTGAGAACAATTTTCTGAGCTACGAGAACTTTTTTTAAACAATTTTTTTTTTGATATGTTTGTTCTTATCTAATAAAACCTACCTGGTCATAGCATTTATTGTGTCCTACATAGTACTGGCCATCCGTAGACTCATCTGTCACCAACAAATGGCACCTCTCTCCTAATTTGTGCTCCACCCTGGCACTGAGGGATACTGACCCTTGTGGACCCTTTCACCCAAAGTCTACTCTAAAACCTACCTGGTCATAGCATTTATTGTGTCCTACATAGTACTGGCCATCCGTAGACTCCTCTGTCACCAACACGTAGCACCGGTCTCCTAATTTGTGCTCCACCCTTGTGCTGAGGGATACATACCCTTGCGATCCCTCTCACCCTATACCTACTCTAAAACCTACCTGGTCATAACATTTATTGTGCCCAACATAGTACTGGCCATCCGTAGACTCCTCTGTCACCAACACGTAGCACCGGTCTCCCAATTTGTGCTCATACGGCATGTAGCTCTTAAATAATGTGGATAGCTCCTTTGTTCTCTTCTTTTTCTGTGAGATGAAAATACTTTAATATAAATATTTGTGAATATTCTTGAGAGAATTTCTCTATTTTTATCATTGAGATGTTCATGTAAAATATAGGCACCTCACATACATTAGCAATTTAGCAGTGTATTGCTCCAATAGCGACAAAACAAATCTGGCAATTTCAATTACCCTATAATGACCGACAGCTTTTCACACCTGTGATTGGTTAATAAAGACACACCTCTGCCAAGGAATACATGAAGTACGATGGTGAATGAAGTACGATGGTGAACTTTTTGAATCAAAAAGTAATGCCTCCATAGTCACCAAATCTTTATCAATGATCTGATGAACACCAAATTTACTCAGATTATAGCCTGAGAACTTTTCTACATGGAACAACTGTTCAACATAGTCACCATGTCTTTTGATGCATGTACGCCACCTTTGAGCCAAAGCATCAAATACCTTTCAATATGACGGGACACATAATTAGTAAAATTAAATTCATGGCAGCCAACAGCTGGACGTACAAACTTACTTCTTGTGCTGGTACTTGCGGCATTCTGGCGGCAGGCGTTCCAGGTCTAGGGAAGAACTGATTGATAAAAACACTGGCAAACTTGTAATCTTCAACCAACTTCAAGGATTCTTCATGATCCTGAAAAAAATGGCCAAATATAAAAAAGATCAATGAGGAATAATATATTTCTAAAACATTTGTTTGCTTTTAAGTCAATATCTAATCATTCACCATTAAAAATCAAAAAAATGTGTGATAGCTTCAGTGGCGTAACCAGCGGGCGGGGTGTGGGGCGCTGGGGTAACAGGAGGCCCCCAAATGAAATCAAGAAAAGTATAAAGTTTCAATATGAAGTACAATGTTGATGTTAGTGTTCAAAATTTGCCAATTTTCCAGGTTTATTTTCAAAATTTTCCTAAATTTACGCCAAAATGGCACAAATTTTTGCAATATTTTAGAAAAACTCTGAAAATTTGCCCCAAAAAAGCAAAAATTGTCAGGGAAAATGTTCATTTTTATGAATTTAAGCAACATTTGCTACTGCAACATTTAAGCGATTTGCTACTGCCAAGAACTCTTTTTGCACCCTTGCAAAATTGCCTTGGACCTCCTTGTCCCCTCAAATGAGAATTTCTGGTTATGCCACTGGATAGCTTGCAATTTCACTTGGGTCATTTGAGACAAAGTTGCTAATCTTTAATTCAATATGGTTCAGAAAAACATAATTACCTGGTGTGTTTCAGTTGGAAACCCGCATATGAAATCTGTTGCTATATTTACATTTGGCACTCTGAAAATTAAACATTAAACAAAAAACAATAAGTTCACAGTTCATCAGTAAATTAATATTACAGCACATGAAGACATGACCAAACTGAGCAAAGCTTGGTTCCGCACAACAGTCTTTAAATTTAGATTTCTTAAAATCTTTCACTGGTGAAACGTAACCTTGCTCTTTACACAACCATGTTTGTACTTGATATTAAAGTCTCTACCAAAATTCCTTGGACAAAATGAATAGTAGGGTACCTGTTGCACAACTAGCCCTGCACGCTGGATGTTTATTTACAACGTCTGAAGAATTGTGACGCCAAGTTTAGTATCAGAATTAGAACCAGATGAATGGAAACACAAAGAATACTGGTTTAAGAGACTCTGCTGTTCCAACCTACAAATGCTCTTTCCAAAAGTGCAAATTCTTCCTTGCCATGGGCAGTTGATAAGCAGAATAATTTGATTACCCTGTCATTTTGGTTTCAGCAAGGAATAAGAATTGGGAAGTATCAGAGCCACTTGGAGAATGGCACACGCTTTATCAAATCACCATCTTGCTTTTTCTCCTAATTTGGAATGCTGATTTTGTGAGTAACCACAGTTGTATTTTTGCTGATTATATCGTGAAGGATTGCAGATTTTGGGGGAAATTGCTCTCAAAAGATATAAAAGACAAACGTTAACATATTCGGGTATTGGGACATTCTTACAATACATCACAATTAATCGGTAACCTGCATACTACGTAATACGTCACATGCCGAAAATACTTTCTAGCCCCACCCACGCACCATCTAGCCCTGCCTCCTGTTACTCCATGGGTCAGTCACCATGTTACTCACCTCTTCAGAGGCTCCATCTTTCGATTTTTTAGTATGTACGACTGAAGATATTGAATGCTAGTGAAATATTGGTGTCAGAGCCCTGGTTCAAGAGCCAGTTGGAATAAATTCAACTTGGAGGTTGGTTTTTGTTAACCACATATTAAAGGTTAAACCATAGATTAACAGTGAAGATACCAGACTCGCTGCCATTATTATTCTGGTATGGGGATCAAAGTGGGGGAATTCTAGTTGTATTTTTGGCCGATAATGCATTGGTGCACTTTGCATACAGATTTGCATATCATTCACATGAAGTGTGTTATTTGTGCAACCAAATCTTGGTGTGTGTAGTTGATTTTGCTGAGTGTACCCTAATACCCCCAATTTGAGCTCAACGGTTAACAATGCCATTACCACCATATATTAAACCACACTCTTTCTGATCTGTTATTATTCTCCATTTTATATTTGAAAACCATCTGGATCCAGCAGTGTCCACGTCAGGGTATAGAAAAAAAATCAACATTTCTGGGAACTTTAATTGTGCTGATGAGAATTTTCTGTGAGATTTTATGAAAAAATGCATGAATCGCTTTAAAGAAATGCTTGTTTTTGACAGCAATTGTAAATTCACCCCCAAAATTGGCTCACTTATTTGTATTTCATCATTCAATATTGCCAGAAAAAATCATCTGACGTTAGAAATTTTATTATTATTATTAACTTTTTAAGCTTACCGATTTTTTTCTGGGACTTCAACGTTTTTTCTGGGAACGGCGCGGATGTGTTACCATGGATTTAGAAGCCCTGGTCCATGTCTTGCATGGACCATCTTATGTAGACTAACTATCCATGAAAATTATAAAAGCTTGAGCCCATCTAAATCTAAAACCCCCTCCACCTAATCCATATCTGTCCTTATTATTTTACTCACTTTTCTCTCAGAAAGTCAACTACATGTCTAAAGTCTGCAGCACAATATTCCCGCTTCATATCCATAAGAACACTATCGGAACCTGACTGTACAGGCACATGGAGAAATGAATAGACTCTAGGATGCTGTAAAATCTTGCTGATTTCCTGAAATAAAAAGAAGAGAATATCATTAGGAAATCACCCGGCGCCCGCTTAAGAAAAAGCTTGGTCATTGCTATTATCAATAGAGAATTTCCATCCACAGATTTTGCAAGAAACATATGGACCATGGTAAAATATTCTAATTTCAAACATTTAGAGGGTATATACCAGATTTTACCCCACTTTTATTCTGGCTTAGGGATCATATTTGTGGCTGTCCAGCCCGTATAAGCCGTACATGCCAGAAACTTCATTTTGCGCTATAGGTGAAAATACATGTCAAGGTCGTAATTGATTTTTGACAGATTCACAATCCCTGGATGTTTGCTTACTACAATTGCAAAGTTTCATTTCAAGAAAATGATAGGAAATGCGAAAAAAATTTGCATATTTTTAAGACAATTAATAGAAAATATAGGGCTTACTGATCTTTGAACACATTTATCTCAGTTATACGCTTTGCTCCTATGAAATTCTGATGCTAAGACTTTCATAAAATGTGAATATAACATGCTCAAGCTGAACATCTTCAATCCCACCAAACACATACCTCTAGATGTTCCAGTATATAGGGAGGGTTAGTCATTCCTATCCTCAGCATACAGCCCTCTGGGATGACTTCTACCAACTGCTTCAATAGATCCACTATTGTCACACCTATGTCTTTGCCATATGCCCCTGTATCTTCACTGGTTAACCAGATTTCACATACTCCCTCTGAGATCAAAGAAAAATATGGATATGATTAACCGCAACCAAACTATGATAGTCATTATGTTTTTGTACAATAAACCATGCAAAGGAGTTGGTTTAATTATACTGGGCATTTTGCATATCTGGATAAATTTTTTAGCATGTTGACTCTATTTTTTAGGAATACAAGTGAGTTAAATCCATTACCGGTGTTTGCATCAATGTGCCAATATCCACTACACTCTATAAACCTTGTTAAGTATGCAACAAGCATCGGACTCTGTTATCCCTTGTATTCTATAACAATGTGAATTGGTGGTTTTGTATTGTGTAAGAGACTAGTAATTATTGATTAGGATTGAGTAAGACCAAATCACTGCACATCAGTATTTTTGACATGAATTGTCAATGATTTTGGTAATATTTTGGGGTAATTCTGTTGATCTCACATGGATAAACATCGAACACAAAATAGATAGTAAATTTTGGTATGTTGTTATGATTCGAGAAATACGGACTAATTTAATTCCCTGTATGGTCATATTGGTTTATGTTTTTTAATTAGTTGCTTGTTGCATACTTCAAGATTTACAGAGTATAGATGATCCTTAGGGGTCACTTCATACTCATTCAGAGCCAACCAGCCAGCGTTCAGTGTCCACTGTGTGCAATATGATCTGCACTCAACCTTATTATTTTTATCTCAACCTTTCCAAGACACCACTATTCATACTTGGATTTAGTCATAACCAATCCCTTTTACAATTCATCTTGTTTATAGACAGTTGTTCAGCTCAGCAAATTTTTATCACTCCAGTTTTACGCCATCAGCTAAATGTGATGATCAAATCCCAGTCATTGATAGAGAGGTTATCACAAATGCAAAGCATTGACATTACATGCTGCACTAACATTAAATGATTAAGACTGCTGTCAATGTATTCATCATTGCACATTTTACAAAATTTTATCAAATCAGTCAAGTGTTATGATAACACTTCTGGCCAATGCATTTTACAAAAACACTATTCTTACCAAAAAGCATACAATAAAGACTCTTAAGTGTGCTAATGCTACCCTTTCTCGTGTGCAGGGAGCACACTTTGTGAACAAGCAAGCACTTTGTCTTTTGGAAGCAACCATTGGTTAAATGTCCCCATTACTTCATCTACCAAAAATTCATGGCTTATTTATATAAGGCCGCACACCAAAAAATAGCTCACCATTGACTTACTGTACAAAATGGCTTCCAAAAAACACCCGAGAACTCATTAATAAAGCAACTGGTTTCTTTAACTTTCTTAATTGATTATGATCTCTTTTAACAAAAAATGACGAAAAATATATACCATCAAATATTTTTTCGAGATAATGTGCGTTGAATGTAATACCGCCCCATCACCGAGAGCCACGTTTCGTATTTTCCAAATCTCATGCATTTCGTGGGAATAGCCTTAAAAGTTTACAAAAGTACTCTGGAGATAAAATATGGCATCAGAACAACTTTAAACAAACCTAAATCCATGATTAGATCAAAATATACACCAAACAAATTGCCCTTCTACACTTTTGAGGTCCTCATTTTAGAAGGGCAGTCGATTTTTCCCATTTTAGAAACACCGGATAGCGGCGCAAGTTTATTTAGTGTAGTGGACCCATAAATGTCACATGTCTTTTAAAATGATAGGGTTTGGTGGTAATAAGTTTATTGGCTTGTTAAAGTATTAGAGGGTTTTCTGACTATAAGGAACTCTGAGATTGTATACTTGAAAGAAAAGTAATGGCATTGTGCAAACAATGACACATTGACAGAAACTGCTAAGGAAGCATGAAATGGTGAAACCCGAGCTGTTGGGTTTAATTTTTTGTAACATACCTTCAAATGACTGCTTAACTCTCTGGACAAGGTCTTCAGGAGGATAGCTTCCCAGCTCTCCTCTGGCGTGTTTGGTTTTACAATATGTACACTGATTCAGACACCTAATATAATAAGGAAATAAATTGTGTTGACATGATGGAAATTATTATATGATTGTATTGATCTTTTTTGTCTTCTCATTCGCAACCAATTTAGTTTATTAAAGGATATAATTACTTCAGGTCTCTCTGGTCTTTCAATTATTAGCCCACCTTGTGTGTTTTTAAATGTTTCATTAAAAATTAAATGTGTGTACATGTCGAAAAACATACTGAACAACTTTAGGATATCTTTATGCAAATATATATAAATCGTTCTAATCTTCTATGAATCATGAGGGAAAATTGATGCTAAATTGGATCATAGTATACAAATATTGACTGCTTTGAGGGGCATGGTTTAAATTATTTTCCCGAGGTGATCTCAAAACCATGAATATGCCAGAAGCAAAGCTGAGGGCATATTCATGGTTTTGAGATCACCGAGGGGAAATAATTTTAACCATGCCCCGAAGGAAAAGCAGCCAATATTCGTTTTATATACCGAATATGTAGATTTTTATCATCTGGTTGGTTAAAAGAATTATTTTTGCACTGAAAACGCCCGATGGTCAATAGTCGCGCACATCTTGCTCGTGTTACACCGGCGCCACAAATATGCTGAGCGGGCCTAGTGAAAAATATGCCCCGGGCCTAGTAAAATCCAAGCCCTCACTTTTAACCAATCAGAGGACAGTAATCTGTATATGAGGTATATAATGTATACTGAAACATGGATATCAGCTAACTATTGAGTTACTAAATTAAATACCATCTTCTCTGTGTAGTCCTTGCAAGCCATGTTTGTTTGTTTATTTGTTTGTTTTTAACTATAGGCATGGCTTGCTATTAGCTATCCGAATACAATTTTAATTGATAACCCAAAATCTAAGGTTTCAAATTACAACACACTCCAGTAGTCCCAGCCAACTCTAATAATGATTTAATTTAAGTTAAGTTAAGTTAAGTTAAGTTAAGTTAAGTTAAGTTAAGTTAAGTTAAGTTAAGTTAAGTTAAGTTAAGTTAAGTTAAGTTACGTTCAGTTATCTAATTAAATAATGAAATAAATGCAGGCGATTTATAGTGTACTGCATCTCCCCTGACTTGTAATTCCAGGCGACATCAACACACTTTACATAGCACATACGATTAATTCTAATCATTGGGTGAAATCATTACCTGGACTCCCTGGGGACAAAGGGCTTATTGCGACCTACACTAATTGGCGCAACCCTAGCTTGAGCAATTCACACCCTCATAGAATATACAGTGTTTCGCACACTCAGCTCTAGTTTAACTGTCCGAGAACTAACCGACTGAGCTAGAGCGAACTTATTACTTACCCTGTATTGATGGCGAGTATTTCAATCAGCGGATTACGTCGGATTTTTGGCAAATCAAGTTGGGCTCCTCCTGTTTTACGACCATCTTTCTTCTTCTGTCCAAGAAGTCGAACTGTATTCCCTGGAAATTGTAATCGTTTGTATAAAGTTTGTATTAAGGACAACGCAGCAGCAGACATGCCAACCTTTACGATATCAAAATTGTGTTTTCCAATTCAAAAAACTTATTTGTATGTAATAAGCGTATTTTACAATTAAGTTCCCAAACATGCCAAATACTTTTCAAAACATTGTCGACATCGTAATGCACAAGTCACTGATGCCAATGGCAATATGGAATAAAAGCAACAGCTTAATAATTCTAAAATCAAAAGTAAAATAATTCTAAACTGTCAAGGTTTTCAATAAATCTCATTTCAAGTTCATCCATTAAGCTTAACTTGTCATAAAAGCCATTTTACCTTCAGTTTTAGGGCCAAGAATTCGCATCCCGTGATTGTCTCCACATGCCCAGCCGATCGCCATTGGCTATTAAAAGCCTGTCTACCAACATGACCAAAGCATGTAGTACAGGTATGATGAGCATTTAATGTTATGAAACTGAAGTTTTTCAATTCAGAGGTTTTTGTATTATTTTTGTCAGTATCTTTTACATAATATCGTTTTTTGAAAATAATGTATTGTCATGGGAAAAGCATACGAGTGTATTCTGAATCATTTGGCATACAACATACGCCAAAATCGTACCAATACTAGTTGGCATGTCTGCAACAGGTGCTTGACAATCCTGATTGAGTGATTCTGGCCTGTTGACATTGTAACACTGTCAAGAACCAGTAAGTCTAGGCTGGCAACTACCTGTTGAATTTAAGGGGATGCTTCTACTTTTTATGGCTTCTGATGAATGATGGAGCCACATCTTCACCCACCTCAAGTTAATCAATTTTAATTCAGAAGACTGTGTTCAATTTTTTGTATCATTCAAAATTTGTTCATGCTTTCAATTACTGTGATGTACACCAGGAACGGACACAATTAAGATATTCTATGACATCCCTCAGTGATAACTAGGGTTGTGTCAATGCGTTTTCTTTCATCACACTCAATGACTCATACTCATCTTTTAATGCTTCCTAAAACACTTTAACCACTAACCACACTGACACCTTTGAGGCACTCCATTTAGCCTGGGGGACACACTCAGTAATAACCAGGATCATGTCATTGTGTTTTCTGACACCACACTCACCTTTCAGTGTTTCTTCAACCACTTCTACCACCCTATCAATTTGCTGAACACCAACGACACTGACACCTTTGAGGTACTCCATCCTGGGCTGAGCCTGGGGGACACATCCAGCAACCACTAGTTGCTTGCCTTGCTTCTGGGCAGCAGTAACCGCATTCCTAAAATGATCTTCTGCTGGGTTTTTGACTGTGCAGCTGTTGAGGACCCACAGATCTGCATCTTTGTCATTATCTGGTAGGTCAAAAATATTCATACAAGGATGCTGATGCAACATTTTCCCAGTGTATAGATTTTCAGTACAGGTGACTATGAACTTAAGGGACCATTCACAAACAATTGTAAGGGGGGCTGATGCAAAAAGGGGGCCATTAAAATATTTGAGGTCTAAAAAGGGGCCCCTGAAAAAAATGAATCACATAAATTTTACCCCTAAAATTGAGTCCTTATGATTTTCTGTGGGGTTGATGCTTATTTTTATCAGAAAAGAGGGGCCCAAAAAATGTTGAGATCCGAATGAGGGCTTTGAATTTTGTTTGCGCTGAATTTTTTTGGCATCAGCACCCCTTACAAGTGTTTGCGAATGATCGCTAAGGCTGGTAGAGACTACACACTTTCACAAACTATTTTAATATTGTCACTCTAAAATGGCTTATCCAAAACATTAAAGTATAAACTAGTTGACCCATGACGTCGATTGTTTTTGTTTTGCTCCGCAGTATACACGCACATCATTCAGGAACTAAATTGTATGTTTTGAAAATTCCCACTTCTAATGAATGATTACATAGAAAGACATGGATGGTGAAGCAGGCTGTCTGAACATTATGATCATGTAAGTTTCTGACCAGAATCAGTGACATTGGCAAAATTGCTAAAAACATTGTACTTTGCATCAAAATTTATCTTGAAGGTGTACTAAAATTTGCCTTCTTTTTATGGGGAGCGAGATAGTAGTTCCCCCACTTTGTACCAATGAGGTCCTGGGTTCAATTCTTGCACCTGGCACTTTATGTGCATTTGGTTTTCAATTCATGCATGCTTCTGCAGGTTTTTTTTGGGGTACTCCGGTCTTCCTCCTGCATTCAAAACTGAATTTAAAAACATCTTGGAGTTCAGTTGAAGATAAGGTTCCTTTAGCAGAGTTAAGCTTGCTTGGTACCAAGCACCAAATTGGGTTTCCTTGGCAAAAGCCTAAACAAGATGATTTTATTCAAATTCAATGTAACTTGGATTTTATCTTTTAAATATTAACACTACAAAAGGGACCAATACGAATCTTTGATCTCTCTCTTCAAAATTCTCCTGACGTTGGGCTTGTTCCTCAAAAATAAATACAGGAGATTTATAGTTCACTGTGCCTCCCTGATTTGTAATTCTAGGCAGCCTCAGCACACTTTACAGGGTGTTTGCTGACTACTGTGCCCCAAGTTAGCTCCATTCCACAACAAGCTTCATTTCAGGTTCTGTAGCAAGCTCTAGGAGCATAGGGGGATTTGAACTCCAGCCCTTCAACATCGCAAGCAAGCCCCTCTCCGTCTGAGCTAACTTGACTGCTAAGCTAAAATCAAAGGCAGGGATGAAATTCGACTGACTTACCAGTCATCTTGTATCCAAATGAAGCTAGTTGTCCGGCCATGTACTCCCCATCTGAACTATTATGTGAGCACCCCCAGGTCTTCATATAGATCTTCTGGGTCCCTGGAATCACACTGTATCAAAAATAAATAGACAGACAGTCATCAAACTCTTCTAAATAAATTATCCGCTATGGGTGTAATATACAATTTTCCATTTTTGGAAATTTTCCCTTGGCCTAAAATGCTTTAAAGCTACCTGATTGCACATTATTCTATCAAAACATTTCTCAATTGCTCTCCAAAAATTCTAAAACTGTCTCTTCAGAGACAAATATTTAGCCCATCAAAAACTGCTAATTTAACCAGTTACCCAATAGTGGGACCGGTATGTATTCTGATCACTTTTTCAATACCCTATTTTTCCAAAATTAAATTGGAGATTTTGATACCACAGGGAAGCTCATATTTTTCTCACAACCCCTACACATTTTCATGCCCATATTATGTTTCGGTAAAGAGATTTTGTCACAAATGTGGTGAATTACTGTATGTTTTTGGTAACAAAATTAATAATATAGTTTTCTATATGGGTTATTCTCAGACAAATCTTTGCCTGTAGAATTAATTTGACTCAAGATATGCACATCAAAACTCACATAATTTGGTATTATGTAGATGATGAACTACCATTCCAATATGATTGGAATACCCACCTTTAAGTTACTCTCCTGGAAGGTCAATCAAGGGTCCTAAATTAGTGCACATACTCACCTGTCTGCCTGGACCTCTTCAGGTGGAGGACCCTTATCCACAATGGGGACTTCGGGCTTTCTTTTCCGCACTCTTGGTACCACGTCAGGTTTGGCAGCAAGCCTTTCAGCTTGGCTAAAGACATCACCAATTATGTCCTCTATATCATCTACACTGTTATCTTCACAGATAGGCATTTTGGTATCTAAGGCAAAAATGGTAGAAATAACAGAAACATAACCTGTATAGACGCTAGGATAAGATCAAATTAAATTTTCAAAGGAAGGACGTCTTTTTATGAGGACAAAATCCAAATCATTGTTTGTAACTATACTGTGTTTGTTCAGTGAAGTGTAAAAATGTCCTCAACATGTGTTTTGTCACTATATCTGTCCACATTTAGAATATGTTGTTATAAAGTGAGGACATGAGTCCTTGTTTTGAATGCTGGACAATTCAGTGGCATAACTAGACTTTTTAACATGAGGGGGCGAGAAGGGGCAGACAAGTCTCCAAGGGGGGCGAGAACAAAGCAAAATTAGGAGTTCTCCATAGACCCATGTACAAAGTCAAATTTCATTTGGGGGGAGGGCGAAAGGGGGGGTGGGGGTGGGGGTTTTGTCAGGGGGGGCTCCCCCCCCCCTGGTTACGCCACTGCTGGACACATAGGATAGTAGTATGTATTCTTCATATCATAATTTATTGTTCACATTGAACGCAGGTATATAAATTGTATGTATACATGTGTTCTGGACCTCTTGGGAGACCAGTACTTATGTATTGACAGAGTTATGTCCAGAATAAAGAAAGATTAAACTAAAATAAACTATACTGATGTGATCTTCTTATGTGAGAGTCTCTATATGCTCTCCCATTCAAGTGGGTCATTTTGACACTTTATTTGTTTGTGCTAGTCTAGCGAAAATGTCTTCAACATATGTTATTGTCACCAATTGTTTACACTTTGAATATATGTCACTCTTAACTTCTTATTAACTGAGGACAAAACATGAGTTGTTACTTTGAATGGCTGCACATATAGAAGAGAAGTGTGTATGAGTATCTTGATGTGAACTTGGTTTGTGAGAGTCATAAGCAAGCCTTCAAGTGTTCAACTACGCTGGGCTCCGACATCTTATCCAAAATAAGACACCGGTAACCGCTAAGCAATCTAAGAACTTGATTGGCCAGTAACCTGAAAGCAAGTTGTTTTCAGCGTCTAACACTTACACGCGTGACGCATTGATGATTGCGCGAATTTCTTGTAACGCATAGTTAAACGTGGTGCGTCATGCAGAGGTCGCGCATGTTAAACATCGCCATTTTGTCAACCTCTTCACCAAAACCTTCCACTAACGAACGATTGCCGTGTAGTTAGATAGGGTGAGTGAGCTGGCAAGTTGTGTAATTCTACTGGTCAACATTTTGACTAATTATGATCAGCTGTTACCTGCCATGATGGGCAGTCTGAACCATATAGTGAAGAGCCCACATTCTAGGGTACCAGCGTAGTGTTCAACCATCTTGTGGTTTCATTAAATTTAGGCTCTCAAAATAAACACTGGCCAGTGGGAAACTAGACATTTCATACCCTAGACACTTCATACCCATTCAATATTCATACCCAATATTTCATTTATTTCATTTCATGTTTATTCGGCAAATGACAAATAAACAACAAATAGAACATTAAATACACATAGAATATCATTTATACAAAACTATACAACCTAAACACCAAACTGCCAAGTGCCAGGATAACCCATATAGTCCGCCGCAAGTGCCAACTTATTTCAAAATGGGATTCACACCTTTTGTAATGTTTGCATGCATATAAAAAGGGCTGTAATTTTTAATTTTCTGAGTTGGAATAGACGAGAAATTTAATCATTCAATTATTGTTGTTTCAAATAATTCTCGGACACGAAAATTTAGAGCCTTGCGTAACACAACTGCGTGTGCATTTTACGCGAGTACACAACGCTTTTCAGGCATGCGTGATGTCGCAATAGTGTGGATTACTGATTGGAAACGGCGATGCGTACTTGCCGGTGTCCGTTCTTGTCTCAACTTGTGGATACGCGGTGGCTGCGTTCAGAAATCATCTTCGTGTCCGAAATTTATTTGAAACAATAATAGTTAATTGGGAGTATATTTCAAAAAAGATATCATACTGGGATCGGAAAGATCAAAATATTCATCAGGAAATGGTATATTTGCAAGTTTAAATTAAAATTTTAATTTATGTATGCGAATTGGCCTTGAAACTGAATTTTAACTTAAATACTACTAGATTTAGGTCAATTCTTTTTTATTTAAATCTCAATTTTTCAGAAATCCCACTTGAGGACAACACAACAATTATTTTTTGGGGGCCTATCATGAATCATGGCTGCCATCATGGCTGTGGACTAGTATGAGGAACTCATACGGTTGTGGTTTTTTTTTTTTTTCGGTCTTCCTACCTCACAACCGTATGAGCAGATCTCATAAGCATGTTGCAATGCCATGAATACTGAAGAATAGCCCCCGACATAAAACATGGTCGCAACTTTTATGGTCTTATCAAGTAAAGGATGGCAATTTATCGTAGCAACACACTTACCTATGTCCCTCTTCTAGATTTTAGACCTATGCCCTTGTTCAAATTTGGATCTTAAAGGTACAATTCATGATTTTGATGTGGTCTCTTTTCTAGCTAAATAAAAAGAAGAGTACAACATAAATATATACTGAAAATTTCACTTGATTCCGACCTTTCGTTTCCAAGTTACAAGCTTTTCAGCATTTTGAAAATCCCCATAGACTACTGTGTTGTAATTACTGTCGGGGCCCCGACA
The DNA here is from genome assembly GCA_000969725.1 of Ophiothrix spiculata. Taxonomy (NCBI): domain Eukaryota; kingdom Metazoa; phylum Echinodermata; class Ophiuroidea; order Amphilepidida; family Ophiotrichidae; genus Ophiothrix; species Ophiothrix spiculata. The sequence goes on from JXSR01S053179.1 coordinate 51,180, forward strand.
ATAATTAGAAAATGACACATTTTCTCACTTTCCTCAAAAATGCAAGCACATATGAAAGAATGGTTTGGGGATCGTAACATATACCACTTGAGGATTCTTATAAGCTAAAGAACTCTAATTTGATAGCGGTGACCTTGAGAGTGAAAAGTGGATCATGAATTGCCCCTTTAAATATTAAAAAAATGACAAATTTCAACGCCATACACGACTGTACAAACTCAGCTAGATCGCAGTTGGCAGAATATCACGCACTTGATGTTCGCTGCAGAGTAGCCTGAGTCCCTAGCCCCCAGACTCGTGTCACTGAAGCTTGCTCCCGCGGAGAATAACGTAGCGGTAAAGAGCAAAGCTTGGACTTGGTCGACGATAGTAGGATTCTAACTATAGCTGCATCATGCTGTTGGCGATCACGGCTAGAGTGCATCATGTTTTGTATAGAGATCGTTGCAAACTTGAAATAGGGCGACAATGTAAAATGATAACGTAAAATTCTGATAAATGAATAAGTCTGTTTTTGCCCGTTTTTTTCAAGTTTGTCACTGCGAACTAGCCGTGGACTTGCACTGAACTCATGCCTTATATACTATATGAGGCACTGATGCCGAATTCGGCAGCCTATACTTTAAATTAGGGCTAGCGTTCCCGAATTTGTAACGCACCTTACGGCTACATGTGACAATTTATGACTCCAAACAAATTGGCTTGATTACTATATATAATTTATGTCAAACAAACTTACTATTCATTTTGGTCATTTATTTCATGTGATTTTTCTTGTGTACAAATGCGTTTCCGGTGATCAAACAATGTCATCAAAACATTGTCACGTTGCATATCGCATTATGGGATCTCATTAATATTAATGTGACGTCGTTTGGCGATACCATTATTTCATAGGTGTTTATTTCAGTGAGTTGCGCGCAGCGGTGTGGTTGACCGTCGGAAATCGTGGCACTTTCCATCCATTTATTTCACGATTTTTGCTTCACCATCGTCTCTCCATCTTCCACCAGATGAATGTTAAATAACTCTGGACCACTGAGGAACCATTTTTGTGCTTTATTCACCAACGTGAAGCAACTTTTGGGGGATTTCTACACCTTGTGTTGTATCCTTTTTCAAGATGGTGTCTACCGTTAACACTATGCTTTGCTAGCGTGCTTTGCGGCGCGCGGGTGACGTGAGTAAATGTAACAGTATTTAAGATCTTAGCTGGTATGGCTCCTGGCCTTTAATCATCCACGATGAAATGCTCCATATCTGTTGCTACGTTTTATTTATTTATAAGACTCACACTGTTAATTACTTCTACTGAAAATGATTGTGATGACTTCGCATTTAAAGGTCCTCTTGACCACTTTAACTTTGCTGAAAGCCAATTACATCCCATTAAATGGCACTCAATTGTATACAATGAAAGTGCGGTATCAATGATCCTCACCAAACAGTCAACACTACGTGCTGCTCATATTCCGCGATCATTTAGTGTTATCAAGCATGTTCCATGTACTATGATTGATAGCAACTCTAAACTCGCTGCTTCATATTTGCATATTTTATTGATGGTTATTGCGCACGATGTTGAGGTTAATCCTGGTCCTTATAAACCGAAGTTTCCGTGCCAGGTGTGCTCGTTGGCTGTCAAATGGGGCCAAAAAGGTGTGATGTGTGACTGCTGTTCAGGGTGGTATCATACCGATTGTATGGGTATGTCAACACACACATACGAAAACCTGGACGGATCAAGGGTTATTTGGATTTGTGAAACCTGTGGGGAACCAAACTACTCAGCTTGCCACCTTTTTACTGCCTCGAGCTTTGAAACATCAAACAGCTTTGCCAGCTTGAGTTCAGTGAGTGAGGACGGCTTGGCCAAGTTGGGTTCGCCTAGGGCGACCTCTTCCCCAATTGAAAAGACCGTCAAGACCAACTTCAGCCGCAAACCAAAAACTGAATCGCTGAGAATTCTTGTCATTAACTGCCAAAGTGTGAGAGCTAAACGTGAGGCACTCCACGCATGTATTGATAACAATAAACCCCATGTTATAATTGCTTCTGAATCGTGGCTCAACGAATCAATCTCTAACAATGAGATTTTTCCACCTGATTTTACCGCCTATAGAAAGGACAGAAAATCAATTCCCAGTAGAGGCGGAGTGTTTGTCGCAGTCAGAAATGATATTATAGCAACACATCAAATTGAAATGGACACACACTGTGAAATTGTTTGGGTTCGCATACAATTAGTAGGGTGCAAGGATATGCTTATTGGAGCTTTTTACAGTATCCCGAACAACAATGATCTTGATTACTTGGAACAACTTAGACAATCCCTCGCACGTATTGATATCAATAAAGGAACAACCGTGTGTATTGGAGGCGACTTCAACTTGGGGCATATTGATTGGCCCTCGCACTCATTATTACCTGGTGCTAGAAATGTTGCTATGTCTAACTTATTAATCGAGATTGCTGAGCAATTCAACCTCGAACAGATTGTTACAGAACCAACGAGAGAGGACAAAATCCTCGACCTCTTCTTAACGTCAAATCCCACCTTGGTCGAAAGAATTGTATCGCTACCAGGGATCAGTGATCATGATGCCATTCCCATGATCGACATGTTTACTGCACCAACAATTATAAAAACTAAGCCAAGGAAAATCTTCCAATACAACAAAACAAACGAAGATGGCATGATAAACGATCTTTGTGATTTGAGTAACACCATCGTCGCTAATAAATCAACTACTGTTGAGGATGACTGGAATTGTTTTAAAAAAGGAATATTCAAAGCAATGGACACAAACATACCATCTAATTCTAAATTCATTGCTAAAAATAGCAAAAACCCTTGGTTGACTAACAAAATTAAACGCAGACTAAGGAGAAAGCAAAGAATATTCAATCGTGCCAGGGCCTCCGGTAGTGACTCAGACAAAAACAAATTTAAACAAATAAGGAAAGAAATTCAAAAAGAAACCAAAATTGCTTACTGGAGATGGGTAAGATCATCCTGTGTTCAGTCTTCCAAACAGTTCTGGAGTTTTGTCAAATCTTTACGCAAAGACAGTGTTGGAATCCCTGCCCTCAAGAAGGATGGCAATTTAATATCGGACAGCAGTGGGAAGGCCGGAATTTTGAACAACCAGTTTGAATCGGTATTCACTAATGAATTACCAACTGTGAACTTACCCACCCAACATACGTTTCCACCTATGTCTGAAATTGAAGTCTCCGAGGAAGGTGTCTTGAAATTGTTGCAAGATCTGGATGAACGGAAAGCCCCGGGGCCAGATGGTTTACCGGCAAAAATATTGAGAACTTATGCTACCCAAATTTCTCCAGCTCTAACGCACATTTTTAAAAAGTCGCTGAAACTTGGCAACTTACCATCAGATTGGCTTACTGCCAATATTACTCCTATATATAAAAAAGGAGACCGTGCAATGGCTTCTAATTATAGACCAGTGTCTTTAACTCCCATATGTTGTAAACTACCCGAATACATTCTCCCTTTGCAATATTATGAGACACTTTAACCACCACCAGATTCTCACCAATAGACAACATGGATTCCGCGCGAAACATTCTTGCGAATCTCAACTCGTTTTAACTATAGATGACCTTGCCAGGTCCATGAATGCCAAAAAGTCTGTCGACATCATAATAATGGACTTCAGTAAGGCGTTCGACACAGTTCCGCATAATAGACTACTCTACAAATTAAATAATTATGGCATTAGTGGTGGGACTCACACATGGATCTCAAACTTTCTGTCTAAACGGAGAGTTGTCGTGGATGGCGAACATTCACAGTGGGTGCAGGTTAGATCGGGCATTCCCCAAGGCACCGTACTCGGCCCCCTATTGTTCTTAGCGTATATAAACGACCTCCCAAATAAGATCACGTCCGAGGTTCGTTTATTCGCCGACGACTGTGTTATATATCGGCCCATCCACGACAACTCTGATGTTGAATGTTTACAGAAAGATTTGAACACATTGTCAACTTGGCAAGACGCCTGGCAAATGAAATTCAATGCCAAGAAATGTTTTGTACTCAAATGATCGCATTCTAGGACTCAAACTAATCATGTCTACAAACTTGGTCATGAAATCTTAGAGGAAACGAACTCACACTCATATCTTGACGTTAATATTACTAATGATCTCAAAATCAAATGGGACAACCACGTATTAAATACTGTATCAAAAGCAAAACGAGTTCTCGGTGTTGTGCGCAGAAATCTTCACCCATGCACAAAAGATCTTAAAGCAACGTACAGCTTATAAATCGCTTGTCCGCCCCCACCTGGAATATTGTTCTACGGTGTGGGACCCATACAATCAAGGACTCATACTAAAGTTGGAATCAGTACAACGTCAAGCAGCAAGATTTGCTTGTCGAGACTACGACAGATTCAGTAGCGTCACCACTATGCTTGATTCACTAAAAATAACGGTAAAATGGGACTCTCTGCAACAAAGACGACAAGCAAGTCGTCTCACATTATTGTATAAAACTGTGCAAGGTCAGGTTGCCATACCAGCCGATACATTTCTCACCCCTGTCACCCGCCCCACCCGTCGCAATAACAGCAAAGCTTTCATTAGACCCCAAGCAACAAAGGACTGCTATAAATCCATGAGTGGAATACCCTACCAGAGACACTAGTTAATCTACAAACATCTGAAGCATTTAAAGAGAACATCATCAACCACATAAGATCATCACCCTGCATCTAAGTCAACCTACGCGAACTCACAACCCTTCGCGTTTTGCTTCAACATATGAAGTGTTGCGAAGTATTTCTTCAAAGTCAAAGTCAAAGTCAAAGTTTGACTAATCCAGCCACGAATTGAAAACAGGCGCTGCAAGGTCCACCTTGCACTCAACTCGTGCCTCATATACTATATGAGGCACTCACGCCGAATTCGGAAGCCTATACCTAAAACCAGTGCTAGCCGCGCATACCTGCCAACATTGAAATCTCAAAAAGTAGACTCCATGCAACGCGAGCGGAGCGACCTATAATGGGTGGCACCTAAATCTGATCATAACTTCAGTTCTGCTTACCCTACATAGGTGGTTGACCCCTCATTTTGCAGCATTTTTAACACTCTTTCATATTATTTTATTTGATCAAAAGAACTTGAAATTTTTATGAATCTGCCTACAATAACAATAAGTATTATTACTTTTAAGCAGAGATGCCAACAGGACTGCAAAATAATCTAGATGTACAAACGCAGCAAGCAAAGCGACCTAACACTGAACCCACTTGGAGCCTATTACAGGAGTTAAATTTAACAACAAAAGGGACAGTAAACTTATCAAGAGAAACAATAAATGGTTAAAATCAATATAAAAATCATACACAAACATGTTAATACAAAATATATACTTTTAAAAATGTGCTTCCTAAGATGAGATATGTTCCGTTAAAGTTCAGACTTTGCAATACTTTTACATACAAATAGACATTTCAAAATCGCTCTACCGGACCTATAATAATACCAAAATCTCCGAATTCATTATATATGATGCATCATGTAATTTTAATAATTTAAAATTTTGACAGATTTTAACCTTACCACAATACAAAATATATACTTTTCAAAATGTGCTTCCTAAGATGAGATATGATCCGTTAAAGTTCAAACGTTGCTATACTTTTACATACAAATAGACATTTCAAAATCGCTCAACCGGATCTATCGTACTACCAAAATCTCCGAATTCATTATATATGATGCGTCATGTAATTCTAATAATTTGACATTTTGAAAGATTTTAAGCTTACCACACCCACCCCACATCCAGCCACACCCACATCTATGAAACAATAAATCAATATTTATAATTGTTGAATTAATGTTTATTGTTGTCAAAATAAATAAAAAAATATCTTCATTGATACTCTCTCTTTATACTTGGAAAAACCTTATAATCATGTTCTGACATTTCATCATTTCATCTCTTTTACAGAAGCAGCACTATCACTCTAATAGTGAAATTAACACTGTCTGTATCAATGACAATCGACGGCCCTGTCGCGATGTCACCAGTTTTACACAGTTAGAAATGTCCGATATTAACGAAAATAAATGTTTTCTCTTCCAAAATTGAGTCATATTAGGTCTGATAAATACATCTCCCACACTTCAGACTCATCTCTACATTATTCTGATTTATTTCCGACTAAAAATACAATCAGAATTCCTTTTTAAAAATCACAGAGAACTTTTCTAATTGTAAAAAACGTATTAGTACGTTTTTTTGACACCTAAAAATCCAGAAAACGGACTAAATACGGAAAAAACGGACTAGTTGGCAGGTATGCTAGTAGCGTCCCGGAATTTGTAACGCACCTTACGGTTACATGCGACAATAAAAAAATACACAAATTGTCTTGATGACTTCTTGTAATCCACCAGTACAACACTTACTATTTGGCTTGGTCGTTTATTTCCATTAAAGGTGATTTCGGCATGTGAATTTTCTAGTCCAAAAATGCGTTTCCGGCAATCAGACGATGTCAACATGGGCATGTGCATCGACGCCTGATAGCGCAGATTGCATTATGGGATGAATATGTCTTGTCACAGCTCGAAATTCAGCTGAAATCGGGGATGTGGTACCCGATGCTTTTTGCCACGGAATAAATTGTATGCTTGATTTACACGGAAACGAACCACTGCAAAATTTCGAGCTGCCATAGTTGTCGATGTCCGTCGAGGACATGACTAGTGAAGTGTGCGGCATTCAACGACCTGTTGGTTTGTAAATATAAAGCCAAGGTCATTTATTCCCAACGTGTACGGTAAATTATGTGCAACTGGATTTAAATAGCTCCCCGCGCAATCCGGTTGAACAAAGAGAACCGGATCTTGTTTTGCGATCAAGGTCCACCTAATTAAAGTCACCCCTTCAAATTAGTGGATTAAGCTATACATTCAAATCAAGGCTATATTGGTGATGTAATCATCAGGGTCATTATTATGGGTCAGTCCGACAGTCGTTTGACATACGGTATACAAGTCATGTAGGTGCTACAGAATCAGTATAGTTCCCCGCACGATCTGTATGAACAAGATTATCAATCGCAGTGAATCAGATCGTGTTTTACGATCAACTTAATCAATAGGCAGTTTCGCATGTTAAGGCCTAAGAAGCCCCATTGGCTAGTCAGGTGAGGGCGCTTTTTTCTGAAAAAGTTGGCATCCATTTGCAAGTGTGTACACAGGCTAATTTTACATTAATAAAAGCCCAAATGTGACATGGCCAATTCAAGTCAAAATTTTGAGTTCTGCAATCACTAAAGTTACTACTTTCAAATGAGTATTGTAGTTTACAAAGTAATTTACTTCTCTACTCTTTTTGTTTGCTGTATTGTCAAAGTTAAAAAAGTGAAATTTGAGGGCAAATATGAGTCACTTTTTGTAAAGTTTATGCTTCCGAATTCAACAGCAAAAACTTGAAATTAAACATTTCAAAACAACACTTTCTTCAGAGATCTTAGCCTCTAATGTTGGATTGTAGCCATTCAATATCAGCTTAATACAATGGTAACATTGCCGTTTGAAAAAAAATTACAACTCTCGACGAAAAAGCTCCAACCAAATTTTGTGTTTTTCTTCAATTGAGCTTGGGTGGCTTAATTGGGTGACAAAACTGGCAACATTTAATGCTCAATTGGCCCAGAAATTGATTTTAATTTGTCTTTAAAACTTTCAAGTGCCATTTTACATTCTATTTTGCATATAAGTTCAATTTAGAGTGAAAAAATTCAAAACAGCAAAAGGTTCAAATTTTTCTGAAAATTTAAATCACCCAATTGGGCTCCAAATCCCAGTACAGTATTGCCATGCTAGAGGGTAACTTTTTTCTGTCATTTCAAACAACACATTTTTCGCTGTAACTTTCTTAATTTTGAATGTTAGATCATGGTTGACCCCTCATTTTAAAGGAAATTTGATGATCTTTCCAATGAAAGACATTCCAAATGTATTTAAAAGGTTTTAAAATTTAATGGACATGCCTAGTTAAGCTCGACATCAAGCCGTGAACGTTTACATTTTGATTTATTTAAATCAACAAACAAGTTTCACTTCAGTGGATGCTTATTCCTATTACTGTCTTCCTATGTTCAGCCTATAATGCAGTATTACCAGTATCAATATTATATAGGCCTATCATGATTCATGATATAAATTGCATGATTGATTGTCACAACAATGCATGTCAGGCTTCCAAATTTTGCACCATCCTGATTTTCCAGTCCAGTATTGCCACGCCACCACCAGGATTACGCCATCAAAAAGAAACAAATCTGATAGATCGAATTGAAGAAGAAGATTGTGATACACTTACGGATTTAATTTGAATGTCTGTCACCAATTATGAAAGATTTCCAAGTAATTTTCGATGAACTTGCTGACGAAATCCGGATTCCCGACAGCATAGAGGGCGCTGGAGCCATCAATAATTGCCTTCACCCAGCTCTTGTTGTTTACAAATTTTTTACAATGCTTTTGAATGCGATTGAAGAAATCGGTAATGAGAGCTTTGAAAAGTCTAAAGCAAGCTAGACGTTTCTACAGACTACGATTTGTTGTGGTCTGCAAGGTAATATTTCTTAAGTCTGTGAATAAAACCAGGGGGGGTAGGACATGACGTCAGCAGATTTTGAAACTCCCATTCAAAAAACTTGAATTTTAACTAACGCTCAAAAATTTCATTTTAGCCCTTACTTAGTGTATAAACATGTGCAGATTTCAAAACCGTTGAGGTTGGGACTTCAACCTCAGAAAACTAAAAAGATATTGTGATTATTGTAAAGAACTACTTTTCTTTTCATTTACGCATTGAAATAATACGGGCGATACCACGGATGACTACGCATCAAATCTGAGTAAACAGTCCGGTAAACAGGCAATTAAAGGGATCGTCCTACCACCACTGAATAAAACTAACATCTCGCGCCAAATACTAAATTTCCGATTGACGAATTTGATGGAAACCATCTTGATGGCGGGCGATTCGTGAAATTTATTTATGTTTGAAGCTTGAAATTGAACGAAAATCTTGCTGCAGCAACGGTAGAGATACTGATAATTTTCCACTTCAACATGTTGGGCGTCGATCACGTAGTTTCAGATCAGGTAAGTGAAACTACAGCTCACCTTAGTTAGTACATGAGTAAAAATTGACGACAACAGTTGAATCTTTTGACACTGTTTAACTTTTTGTAAGCTTACAAATGAAAATATTTTTTGAATTTCCTAATTTTTTTATATTGCCATATGTTTCAACAATGATACATTCATTGAGAGGAAACACTGTACTTGGTGGGCTAAAATTATAATTCTAATTATCCTCTTCGCTTGGTCCCATCCGGGACGTTGGAGAGTATAGGTAGTCATGTTCATAAATTTTAGAAAATGTAAATATTTTCTTAAAAGTGGGTTTAAATTAAAGCTGACAAAATTTGCAACAAAATGGTGGTTCAACCAACTTTCTAGGTTAAAGGGGCAATTCATGATCCACTTTTCACCCTCAAGGTCACCTCTATCAAATTCGAGTTTTTTAGCTTATAAGAATCCTCAAGTGGTGTATGTTACGATCCCCAAACCATTCTTTCATATGTGTTTGCATTTTTGAGAAATGCAAGAAAATGTGTCATTTTCTAATTATTGTCGGGGCCCCGACAGTAATTACAACACAGTAGTCTATGGGAATTTTCAAAATGCTTAAAAGCTTGTAACTTGGAAACGAACGGTCGGAATCAAGTGAAACTTTCAGTATATATTTATGTTGTACTCTTCTTTTTATATAGCTAGAAAAGAGGCCACATCAAAATCATGAATTGCACCTTTAAGTACTTTTAAAGTTAGAGTAAAATGAAGATTTTGCAAAATTGCCAAAAACCGTATGATCAGGGCCAGATTTTACAATGGTAAGTCTGCAGAATTCAGCAGACTTAAGTGTGTAAGTCTATGGGGAAATGTTTTACTTCAAAATTTATCCCTTTTAAATCCTGTTACGAAATGAAACGAATACAGGGTTGTGTTTGGAAATGACCAATAATCAACATCTATTCAACTACAAGTCATGAAAGTGAGGCTCATTTAAGCTAAAATGGTATAAAATTTTGCATTGTTTTCTATGGGAAAATGAGTAGTGGCCACTTGTGATGTCACAAGTGGGCAAACAGTTTTTGAAATGAAGGGCGCCATCTCTTGACGTGTGCTTGATCGGACCTAGTATAGGAAGAAGCGGACCTACGAGGCTACGTCATACGCAGCGGTTACGCAGCACAGTGGTCTAAAAATAGCTCGTGTTGCACTTCGAGCGCGGTGAAAACAATCAATACTTCAGCCAGTGATCCCGTCATTTTCTTTCTTTTTTAGCCAGACGAAAACCTGTGAAATGATGAGCTGTTTGTCATTAAATTGTAGTGACTTGAATACCACACATCTTATATGATTTTGGAATCGAAATATTTTGACAATTTGCTAAAATCAATCGAAGTTTCCGCGAGCCGGCATTTTCTCCATTGACTTCTATGGGAAGTCGGCAAATGTTTTCACCGCGCTATTTTGACAAACGTCCCGGATGTAAACAAAACGCCCGGATGTCCGCTCCTGCCTATACCAAAGAAGAAGAACATGGGGAAAATTACCTAAAGTTCTGTTCAACTTAGACACAGACTCAGTTAGACCAGTAGACTATTGTTACTTCAAATAATTCTCGGACATGAAAATTTCACTGCCATTGTAAGGTGGACACCATGCGCGTACACAAAAACGAGTAAAAAGGGTTGTTTTTCTCGAAAAGGCGATGTACGCGAGTACATCGGAAGGGTATCAAAATTGCAAAAATCAGGAAAAAAGGGTATAGTTTTCCAGATTGGATACTTGTAAAGGGTATATATTTTGCATGCCAAATGAAGTATTTTAGACATCAATATTTCAGAAATGTTTGAAAATTTATAAGGCGTAAAGTAAAATCCGGACGAAAAATAAAATATCAGCAGTCCCTGTTGTACTTGCAAACTGTCGAAATTTTGTGACCGTGTTGACGACTGGTAAAAGCAAGTAGACTTAATACTTCCCATTCTTGACGTAGCGCTTTCGCTATAACTTTCACAACATCAGTAACTGAACGCAGCTATATAGTATATATAGTTTGAAGGACGGACCCTTTCAAGCAATGCTCAGGTTTTCGTAAAAGGCGATGTTACTGCGTTTCTGCTTACGTTCGTGTCAAGATTCAACAGAACAGTATAAACATGATAAAAGTCGGGACTTGTTCAACTACGAGAAGCCCACAGAAATCAGGCAAATGGAACAGAGTTGTCGCAGCAAGTCTCATTGTACTCTTTTTGAAAGAAAGTTATGTGGTGTGGTACATAGTTTAGAACAGGGGGGGTAGGACATGACGTCAGCAGATTTTGAAACTCCCATTCAAAAAACTTGAATTTTAACTAACGCTCAAAACTTTCATTTTATGCCCTTACTTAGTGTATAAACATGTGCAGATTTCAAAACCGTTGGGGTTGGGACTTCAACCCCAGAAAACTAAAAAGATATTGTGATTATTATAAAGAACTACTTTTCTTTTCATTTACGCATTGAAATATACGGGCGATACCACGGATGACTACGCATCAAATCTGAGTAAACAGTCTGGTAAACAGGCAATTAAAGAGATCGTCCTACCACCACTGGTTTAGAACATCTGATGAAAACATAATTTGAAGGCTTACTTGAAAAGGATATGTTTAATTTGAAGCTTACTTGAAAAGGGTATGTTTTCAGACTTGATTTGAACATACTTGTTTAGGGTTGGGAAAAGATAACAAAATACTTGTTTAGGGTATCATATGAATGAAAGATAAATACTCATTTAGGGTCCATTTTGAAAGTCCATATATGAGCATGGTGTCCACCTTGCAATGACAGTGCCCCAACCAACCCCCCAACCCCACCCCCGGGGCCCTACGTTAATGATATTTGGTGACTGGGTAGGCCCGGAGCTGAACTGGATCCAGCAACAATTTTGGCGCAAAATATGCTAAAGAAGTACCTAATTTGCATAATTCATGCATACAATGGTTTAAATGGCATATAAATACAAACCGTGCACCCTACATTCATGAAATTTGGTGCGTGGTTAGGTGGGGATACGGATAGAGCTGTGTTTGTGCCAGCTGCAATTTGAGCGCAAAATATGCTAATTGAGAACCTTATTTGCATAATTTAGTTTGAAATGTTGCCTATTTTTCAGCTTTATCCAATTTCAAAGGTTAAGGACTTAGGTGTCAAATTGTTCGTCTTGGACCAGTGATCAAAGGTGACCCCTTCGTCCGACCACTCCTTTGGGGTCAAAGGTCAAAATAAGTATCAATGGTGACCCCATCGCCCGACCTTTCCCTTGGGGTCAAATTCTCAACGTTGTCCGATTTCAAAGATTAAGGTGTCAAATTGTTCGTCTTGGACCAGCGATCAAAAGTGTCAATCTGCAATGGTGACCCCATCGTCCAACCTTTCCGTTGGGGGTCAAATTTTCAAATTTGTCAAATTTCAAAGATTAAGGTGTCAAATTGTACGTCTTGGACCAGCGATCAAACGCGTCAACTGTGACCCCGTCGTCCGACCTTTCTGTTGGGTCAAATTTTCCAACTTTGTCTGATTTCAAAGATTATTTTAAATCAAGGTGTCAAATTGTTCGTCTTGGACCAGCGATCAAACGTTTCAATGGTGACCCTGTCGTCCAGGCTTTCCCTTGGGGTCAAATTTTCAACTTTGTCCGATTTCAAAGATTAAGGTGTCAAATTGTTCGTCTTGGAGCAGCGATCAAAAGCGTCAATGGTGACCCTGTAGTCTGACCTTTCCCTTGTAGTCAAATTTTCGATTTTGTCCGATTTCAAAGATTAAGGTGTCAAATTGTTCGTCTTGGACCAGCGATCAAAAGCGTCAATTGTGACGCCGTCGTCCGACCTTTCCGTTGGGGGTCAAATTTTCGATTTCAAAGATTAAAGGGGCAATTCATGATCCACTTTTCGACCTCAAGGTCACCTCAATCAAAGTTGAGTTTTTATCTCGCCTGAAAATTTTCAGAAAGAGACCTAGCAATTCAATTTTCTGTCCGCCGTCCGGAGCGTATCTCGAAAACCACATGCCCTACGTCGATGATATTTGGTGACTGGGTAGACCTGGTGCCGATCTAGATCAAGCAACATTTTCGTCGCAAAATATGCTAATTAAGTACCTAATTTGCATAATTTATGCGTAAAATGCTTTAAATGGCATATTTTACAAACCGTG
>JXSR01S053179.1:65664-88591 GCA_000969725.1 Ophiothrix spiculata
ATTTGTATACATCAGATATGCTACAATGAGCAACATGTAGGAGTCGACAACTGGACCCTTTTGCCGCGGCGGTACACATATGTGCTTCCATTTTTGGGAAAAGTTTAGTTAGAATGTGTCATTTTCTAATTATTTGTCACATCAAAATTATGAATTGCACCTTTAGGATGTCTTGGACCATCTATCAAAAGAGTCAATGGTGACCCTGTCGTCCAACCTTTCCCTTTGGGTCAAATTGTCAACTTTATCCGATTTCAATGATTAAGGTGTCAAATTGTTCGTCTTGGACCAGCGATCAAAAGAATCAATTGTGATGTCGTCCTCCAACCTTTCCGTTGGGGGTCAAATTTTCAACTTTTTCCGATTTCAAAGAATAATTAAAGTATCAAATTGTTCGTCTTTGACCAGCGATCAAATGTTTCAATGGTGACCCCGTCATCAGGCCTTTGCCTTGGGGTCAAATTTTAAATCTTTGTCCGATTTCAAAGATTAAGGTGTCAAATTGTTCGTCTGGGACTAAGCGATCTTGAGTATCAATGGTGACCCTGTTGTCCGACCTTTCCCTTGGGTAAAATTTTCAACTTTGTCCGATTTCAAAGGTTAAGGTGTCAAATTGTTCGTCTTGAACCAGCGGTCAAAAGGGTCAATGATGGTGACCCCGTCGTCCGACCTGTCCATTGGGGGTCAAAATTTGTCTGATTTCTAATATTAAGGTATCATATGGCTCATTCTCCGATAAACCGTGCAACTTTAGTTAGAGAAATGTTGAAATTTCGACTACTAACAACTCATGAAAAACATACAAAATCATGAACTCTTATGACAAGGTTCAAAATCTGACCCCGATTTCACTGCCAAAAGTGTGAAAAAAATATTTAGGGGTTAAAAAATCAGTTAATTATATGGAAATATGTCATTTCTAGGGTAAAAATATCTGTAGTTTCTAATTTTGTGACCAAAGAGTTTGTATAATGTGTCGTTTTTGTGAAATTTTACGATTTATGCCCATTTTTGCCCGAAAAAAGGCATTTTTCGGTGACAAAAATGTTAATGAGTTGTTATAAATTGCCCTCTAAAGTGACAAAATACAGTAATATCATCCATTTATACTTGTTTTTAGTCAGACTGTGATCTAATAGTCTCAACAAAACAAGTTTTATCCTAATCAGCTGCATGATTTACTCGTGCTAATTGTTTAAAATCGGCATGTCGCGTGACAAAAGGGTGCCAAAAATACAGCTATTTTGCGAAAAATTCGTGTTCGATCCCTCATAAAATTTGATAGGATGGGTCTACAAAGATGGTTTACCCCTCATTTTGTTTGGAAAAATGTCAGCTTTAAGTTAATAACATGTTTTATTTCATAATGTACTTGAAAAGTGAAAATTAAATGCAAAAATGTTACCCCCACCCCTAAGTGTGAAAAAAATCAGGCGATTTGTTAAAAAAATTCAAACTTTTTTATTTTAACAGATATGGCCCTACAAAACCATAGGCTTATGCCCAGTGTAGTGGCCCATAAGTGTATGGAATATTGTTTTGATAACATACTTTATAAAAAAGTTTGAATTTTTTTAACAAATGGATTTTGCCCTTTTTTCCACTTTTTCGTCAATCTCGGCCCTGTATTAGTCAATGGGACAAAATTTCAAGTGCATGGCTCTGCATTTTTTATTTCATATTTGAATTCTATACAAAATTTTACCCTAAAAACATGTATTATTCTTTATTTCAAGCATCTGTATTTTTGTGCACTTTTGGCAGTCAAATCGGGGTCAGATCTTAAACCTTGTCTTATGGCCTCTCAAGAAGAAAAAGTGCATGGGAGATGTTTTAAAAATACTTGATTTTTAACCATTGTATTCCCTATACCTAATGTTCGTATCTGTCGGTTCGTATCTGTTGGAATCTTTTTTTAAATATTCATTATTGAGAAAATTAGTTTTCTTACAAACTTGATCTTTACACTAAATTAGAAGCTCTACACATACTACACTGTGGTGTAGTATTTCGTTAATAGTGTACCGCGTTTTGCGAAAAGGCGACAAAATGTGTGGTTCGTATCTGTCGCGACGTGACAGTCACATAGGTTTTTTTTTATTTTAATATCCTTGTAAATCATTACTGTAAATATATAATTCTATATAACATATATGTTATTCAAGACTGAAGATAACTTGATAAATCTAATGCGGAATCATCCATCAACATATTGATTTTCACACCTTGTTATCGATTTTAGAATCTGGTTCGTATCTGTTTGCAATATTGGCGACATGATTTAAAAAGCTATTATGTCATATTAAATACTTAATATAATTAAACTTTATATGTCATTACTAATACCTATTACGGGCTATTAAAAAATATGCATTGCGTTTGAAATGCTCGAATATTTTAGGAACGGGGCCACATAAAACGTAAAAAGTATGGCTGGCGACATGGGGAAAAGTAATGATTTTGCATTTTCAGATTAATCGTTATCTACTTTTCTGGCATGCAAAAATGTTTAGTTTCACACATGTTACTAATGTGACTTTAATGTATCAACTAGATCACTCAAATTATTTGTAATAGGCTTAACAACGCTAAACTAGTAACACGAACATGAGCGACACCAAAATGGAAAAGTTGCACGCTTTATCTGAGAATGAGCCATATGTAGATTTAATAGCATATTTTACAAACCAAAAACCCTATTATTGTAGTTGGTCCTACAGTGCAAGTTTGTGCCAGCTGAAATTACCCCATCCCATGTACCCACCATTGAATAATTATGTAGCAATCAATTAAGAAAGCACTTAATACGCATACCTTACCCTATTCCACCCCACAACTGAATGATTAAGTAGGCGGTCAATACGCAGGCGAGACTACTGGTTCGCGAACCATCTTGTTTAATTATTTGTGTAAATTCAAGAACTGTTTTTTAATCCATACCAAAAGCAAATCGGTAAATTTCTAAAATATGGAAAATATTAAAAAACAGTGTTTCTAGTTTATATTGCCTGTAACTCAAAAGTTAATTTTCGATGACTTGTCACACAGAAACAGCTGTATACATCTCAAAAAAAGGTTTATCCTATAGCAGGAGTTAGGGTAAAAAGCAAATTACAATGTAAGTTATTGCAACTTTCACATTGGGATTTTTTATTTTAGGGGTGTCATTAGGGCCACAGGGGATTATGATATTTATTGTTTTGCTATTCTTAGATAATGACCCCCCCCCCCCCTGTGGGGGGGCCGACACAAACTTTCAGGAGTCTAGTACAAGGCTGTTATTAATTCCTAATACAGTCGACCAACACCACTCGCTGATGAAAGATGGAGTTCCATCTGAAAATTCCGAAGGAACTATTAATTGTGTTTGGAAGTTGAGAGTACTGGAAGCCATACAAATAAAAACCAATGGACCAAATTTGAACAGAGTCAGAGATAAAGGCCTGGACATAGACCCTGTGGATACCTTGCTCCAAAAGAAGGAGGGGGCTAATTGACAAACTCAAGTTCTTGTGACATCATAAATCATTCTCTGATGTCACTAACTAACAATAAGAACGTGCAGCTGTAAGTAGTACTGAGGTACGTAATTTACAGTATGAGGTACGAAATTTACAGTAGTGCAGAAGTCTAATTCATCATCATTTCTAGTTTCTACCACTGCATATGAGTCTCCACATGGTTTTTAGTTTGACCATATTTTTTTTTAAAGTGATCTTTTGACGCAAGTGTGGCCTTGATTATAAACATGCAAACAATTAAGAACTAATTGACTTTTCTGGAAGTTTTGATCAAATTTTAAAATTGTCTAGTGTCTACATGCATTTAAAAGTGATCTTTTTAAATTTATCTAGAGGTATGATGGCCTTCTGTTTATTACCAATACCCAGTGCATCCGAAGTATTGCATCCATTAAACATCATACATTCATGGTTATCCAGTGTTTCTCATTTAATCACCATGCCAAAATTTTGATCATGTTTCAGATGACCATGGGGTCTCCATTGACAAATGCATTGGATTCAGAAGATAGTGACTCAGATGATAGTCTCAAGATAACAGATATAGCACGAAAGAAACAGCTCCACAAAAGAAGAGGTGAGACAAAATAATATTAAGTAAGGCTAGTGTGCTAGCAATGTTCCCTTTGAGGTTTGTGAGCTCGCACCAAATCAACCAATTTTGACAAAGTTGAAGAGGCACCTCTGCTAAACTCGCTAGCTTACAAATGTAGGCAGGAAATTGGCCAAATGAAAAGCATTTCTTTCATGCCCATTTTCAGAAAGCTGTTGTGCCAATTTAGTGCCATGCGCCCTGTCACACTTGAAAAATTTTGCAGTGAGCACGGCGAGCTAATACATTGATTTCCAAGTTTTGTTAGTTTTACTATACACAGGCTTTTATTGTGGATAAGCAGTTTCTATAAAAGCATTTACATTTATCTATAATGTTGTGTTTGGTTTCTACTGTTACAGTTCTCAGCGATGATAGTGACTCTGATGAAGATCTGTCCCGAAATGATAATCCTCCAGAGAGTGGTGGTGACTCTGATAAAGGTGATAAAGAACTCTCCAAAAATGATAGTCCCTCAAAGAGTGAAAGTGGCTCTGACAAAGAAATCTCCAGAAATGATAGTCCATCGAGTGATAGTGATTCTGATGAAGAACTCTCCAGAAAAGATGGTCCTCCAAAGAGTGATAGCGATGGTGAGCTAAAGGAAATCAGGAACGAATATACCCAACCAAAATTAGACGAAAGCAGTGATTCATCCATAGGTCGCCCTGATGACATGTATGTCATAAAAGGTTCAAATGAAAAGAACACTAAAAAGAAATCAAAACACAAACCAAAAAGTGAGGATGATAAAGGTAAAAAGAAATCAAAACGCAAGCCAAAAAGTGAAGATGGTAGTAGTAGCGATGACTCCATTGGACGGCCGAATGATATGTTTCCTGGAAAGAAAAAGAAGTCTAGATTAGTTGATGATGACTTATATAGCGATGAGAGCGGTGATGACGATATTCCAAGAAATGATTCGGGGAGTGATGGTGAAGATAGGAACAGCCCAAGACCAGAGGCATCTGAGAGATGCCAGTCCAAATCATCAAAGAGAAGACCAAAGGTAGGATTATACCATTAACTCTGACTGATGATCATAGGGACTTCTGTGATAAATATTTTGGCACTCAAAAAAATGTAAGTTTGAAGTTCTGAAAGGGATCATTAGGGGATCTATCTGGAAATGAAGCTGTTTTAAGACCACAATAGTTAATTTGCCTCAAACAGAAAAAAACTGATTTTGATTTTATAAACAAGGGCAGCATTTTAATGGTTTCCGGGGTCAACCGACAAAAAATATTTGCAGGAAGGAAATTATTTTATGATGTAAAAGGTGAATAAATACATTGTGGATATGTTAAAAAAGTGTAAATTGATTTTTGCATTTAGGGGAAAAAAATATGAAAAAACAGTGGCCATAGCCTTTAGAATATATGTTTTTTGAATGAATGCTATTTTGCTCTCATGTAGGATGTATTCTTATAATTATTTTCAATCAATAACTGTTTTGATATTTAAATTTACATTTGTTGCAATTAATGACACTTACCCCTGCTTAGGTTAAACTTTGGTTTTAAATATCAACATGGTAAATTCTGGTTTTTAAAAAATGAATCACGGTTAATTGTAGTATGAGTTGGAATTGCTCTTTTACGGCAGCGATAGATTTCTATTTTGCTCTCATGTAGGATGTATTCTTATTTTCAATCAATAACTGCTTTGATGTTTAAATTTACATTTGTTGCAATTAATGACACTTGCATGTACCCCTGCAAGTATGGTATGATAAGCTTGCTGCAGAAGTACACTGTTTGCCAAAATTATTAATACGACACATAAAGTTGAAAGCAGAAAAAGATAATTTTGACACCAGGTTCTTTGATAGATTACATATACTGTGAAATTCAATGATTGAAACTGTTATATACTCATGCCTTTCTGTTCCAGTCTCCTAAAGAAAAGAAGCCAAGAAAAGCCAAGAAATCTGAAAGGCAGGCTATACACAGCGAGAGTCAGAGAATTGTAAGAGGTATGTGAAAAGAGTTATGTAAATGTAAGGAAGTTGTACCTGCAGTAGTTAGATTTTTATTTAAAACCTTGTCATTAGAATGCGAAACATCTGACGACAGATTTGAGTCTAATTGGCTCTTAAAATGGTGAACCATTACAAGAGCCGCTGACCCAAGACTTTCCACAGAATATTTAGTATACAGGGTTCCCGCGGCCTGAAAAAGTCATGGAAAATGGTTTTCATTTTCCAGGCCTGGAAAGTCATGGAAATTTGTAAAATTGACCCTAAAGTCATGAAATTTCAAAATACTGAACTTCAATGTATTAAAATATCGACCTATATCACACAAATTTAAATGAAATAAAAGTTTATTTTTATTTTATTTTAATTATTTTATTTAATTTTAGGTCATGAATTTTAATCATAAAGTCATGGAAAAGTCATGGAATTTATTTTTAATGAAGGTGCAGGAACCCTTAGTAATTAATGCAAATTTATGAAAAGTGGCAGCTATTGACTTCTGACTTTCTTGGATTCACATTCACAAGACAAATTACAAAGCAATATGACTTGATCTTTGATTCATTATGTGGTGATGTTCATGAGTCAAAATACTGCTGAGGCTATTTTATGGAAATCCTGACACAAAGTACATTTTGTAGCTTCTGAAGTATATTTCATTACGAACTTATTATCATACAAGAATGACTGGTCTGTATTTAATTAATTTCAAAAACAAGAAAGCATTGGGGAAAAAATCATACATAAACTGACTAAAAAAGGATCATTGAAACTTTAAATAAATATGCTATCCCATATCAGGCATTATCATGTTTTGAGGTGTCCAAGTGTGGGAAAATATTGGATCCAAAACATGATAATGATAAAATTGGATGATTTACGCCCGATATTTATTGGTCTCGCTATGGGTTTTAAAATATTGGGCTCGACTGCGTCTCGCCCAATATTTTTGCAACTCATAGCTCGACCAATAAATGTGGGCTCAATCGATCCAATTTTATACCATTATTATGTTCTGAGCTGTCCGATTTCCAATAATATCGGTCAGGGATATCGGACAGGATACAAAATATCAGATTTTGAACATAATAATGATAAAATTGGATGGATTTTTTCGCATGATACTCAAAGATATTGGTCTCGCTATGAGTTTTAGAAATATCGAGCTCGACGCTGTGCGTCTCGCACAATATTTCGTAAAACTCATAGATCGACCAATATCTTTTTGTATCATGCTCAATCCATCCAATTTTATATCAAAATAAGTGTAAATCAAAACAATTGTACATTATAGCATCAATAAATGTTTTATTGACTTCTGTTTACTCTGCTCTTCTTAAGGGTTTTATTGGAGCTTGGTTTTAATTTAGAGCGTCTGAAAAGACCCACAATCTTTAATCACAAAATATAACAAATATTATACCACTTTTACTTTCCCGAGATTATATCCTAATGACTTTTAATCTAAATAAGGCAATTTTAGCACAAATATCATGGTTTTATATCGATTTTTGACTAAAATAGCGTGTATGACAAACAAATTGATGGTATATATATCGGGACGATACATGAATAACGGGAGGGTAAATGTGTTTGCCCCCCTTGGCTTACATGCCTTCGTACGGCCCTGTTTTAGGTCATGAGATCCCTGCTACTCATGGGTAAATCAGTCCTGTTGTTTGTATTTTAAAATTTCAATGTGTATAAATATATAATTTAGATATAAACACAATATTGTTATTTTTTCCAGAGTCCTCTTTGCGACTACCGTATCACAAGCCAGCCAAGTTGTCCCTTGATGACTTCTTCAACAAGAAACCGTCCACAACTTTCTTGAAACCAGTTCCTCTGAGAGGATCAAGGAAATTAACTGTGTAAGTACTGAAAAATGCATCAGTACATTTCTGCCTGAGCCTTTTCTAATTTCATCAGAAACGTTACATTTTACCTTTGAAGTGTATTCTATCATATTAATCAGGGTCCAACATCCAAAATATAAGACAAATGTTTTAAGAATTGAGATAAAAATCCTTTATCCATTCAAGTTTTACTAGTACAGAAACTTTAAACTTGATTTTCTCAGAACTATAGGTTTTCTGAATCAGCCCGATCCCTTTTATAAATTTGGATGTAACTTTGCAATCGAACATCCAATAACCAAAAGCAAGGCATCATTTTAAAACTTAAAATATGATTTTCAGATGAGACCAAAAATCCATTTTCATTTTGGGGCCTACGATATGACGGGTCACATATATTTTTTGATAAATATATCAGATGAAGTGAAAGTTTGAAACAAGTATGGATGTGATCATGAGCGAAGTGTAAGTAGCTGAAAAAGTGATGTTGAGTACATGATTATTTCCTGTATCATAGAAATTTGTATACTCATTTATATAGAGTGGAGATACCCGACTGCCTATACAGCCAGGTGTAATGCTATCGTCAGCCCCAATGGCTCAAATTGGAGATATTCGGGTTCACTCAAGTTCCTTGGTCACACTAGATAAATCGTGCAAGTACTACTTTATGAAAATTGTATGCCATGGGTGAACACAAAGATGAGTACCATACATGTTTTTAATATTTGTGCATTACAACATGCAATGCATCATCAACAAAAAGATAAATAATAGAATGCATCAAATTTTGAGATAAATTTCAACATTAGTACATAACCTATTTTATTCTTATATTGTTCTCAGTGGTGCTAGTCTTCACTCCAAGCAACCCAAGCCTACCGATGTCAAACCCAACAAACTGCAGCTGAATACAGATAGTAAGGCAAAACTTGCTGAAAGTGAATCACTTCAACTTCCTAGCACACCGGTTGAAGACTTCCCAATCGTTGAAAACTGGTTAAAGAACATTCAACCACCCGCAAAAGTATCAGACAATTTAGATCAAGAATTAGTGGATCCTAAACTTGATGAAGTTAAAACCCAGCAAACTGAATCAAGTAATGATAAATTAGATGGAGATAATTGTAAGAATTCTGAAGACATTCAAGAGTCTTGCTCTTTGCATCTGACAGGAATTTTGTCACAGACTCAAGATGAATCGCAAAATGTTGATATGAAAAATGAAAATGTCGAAGGTGCATGTGAGCAAAATTCTGAACAAGTCAAATGTGAGGACAGTGCTCTTACTAAAGATGAGATTTTACCTGGAGATGATAAAAATGTGAATGAAACAAATTCTGATAGTGTAGCAAAAGATACTAAAGAGCAAGATCAATCTAGTTTGGAAAAACAAGATCAATCTAGTTTGGAAAAACAACCCAAAGAGCAGGGAAATGATGATCAAACATTAGATAGTCAGAATGACCTCACAGTATTAAAACAACACAATGAAACTTCAGAAGCTAAAACAGAACAGAATCAAACTTTAGACGTTCCAGTAGAACAGATTCAAACACCTCAGAGTAACCAGATGGCTTCAACGCCATCTGCAGAACAACCTACAGACTCTTCTAACAAATTTACATCAGCAGCAAAACGAAAACAGCTACTTCTCCAAGCTAGTCTGGAGAAATTCAAATCTTTCACTCCTAGATTGGCTGGTGGATCTCCAGAAGCGGTGATTGATCTTGATGGATCAGGAGATGAATCAGAAGCACGTCCTGCATTTGATCCAGGATTGAAGAAATTGATGGATCGATTTGCAGAACATAGTAGGAAGACTCACATCAGAAAGAAGAAAGCCAGGCAGGTGGAAGTCAGGTAAGTGTATTTTCAGTGGCCTAATAGATTGAGACCAGAGATCCCTGATTGCATACCACCTCTGTAAAGTTGGTTTCAGAGTGTCTGTCATGGTGGTCGTTTGACCAGTGTGACGTCAAAAATATCAAGTGCGCAAACTCAACCTTGCATTTGAAAAATTCTGTGGCAAGTGCGACGAGTTGATATCAATTACCTTCCTGTGATGGTTGCAACAACACATTGAACATTTTTAGATGCAATAAATTCAGCTTTTCTTGCAACAGACCATCACGGCAATATGCAAATGTGTTGTGCTACATTACGACAACTCACAATTGCAAATGCCTGGTTGTCTGCCACAGCTACAAGCCACAATACGAAACCAACTCTGAAACATCTTTATGGTGTCATCAGCTGTGGAATTAAAATTGTTAGTATTTGGGTCCTTGTCGACTCAGCTATTGAACCCAGGTTTTGTAATTTCATCAACTCGCACATGTTTGTGGTTACAATTTTTGAGCATTTTATCAGTTTTATTGCTTGTGTGATATATACAAAACCAACATTAATATTCCATTCTTGCTAAATATGAACCTTCTCATCATAATTAGTTCTGGCATCCCTCTTAAAAGTTCCTGTGTTCTTTGCCTCTGACAGGGCCCAAACAGGGCAGGGAGGTAAACACTTTTCCAAGCAAGCATTTAAACAATCACAATGTGATAATTACTGTACACAGTGGGTTCACTAAATTTCTGAGCCTCGCCTTTGGAATTTGCATATAAGTATGTAAGTATAAAGTAAAGGATTTGGATTCGTTTATAGAAGAAAAAAACCAATCCTAATTGTCAAACTTACAGTTGGTCATGTGCAGATAAACAAACATTTGTTTACCCCTCTGGTATGATGAGCTAAAACCTACAAAGGTGGTTCTCTATTATCCTCTCAAGAAAAAAAAATTGTGAATGCAAATGAGTAGACACTTGTTTGACACTTTTATCCTTATTCCTTCAGCATTGTGAGCAAAGAGGTAAATGAAGATGGTAAAGAAGATTTGAAGCTAGACAAAGTAACGACAACATTGGAGGGTGAGGAAGAGGAAGACCCTGGTCTCAGGGTGCCAGGTAAGATTTAAACAACAGCTAGTGTTGCAGATTGCTGTTCTTGGAATTTTTCCAGAAACTACAATCTTCTGCAAAACTCGGGACATTTCTTCTCAGTACACAATGACAATAAAAAAGTAGTATAAAGTCTGTAAAACGGAGTTTGTGATCTAAAACAAAAAAGTTTAGATGTTGTCCTTTACAAAACTTTTCATCACCCTCCTTAATCAATGTTGTGTATACATGTACATGGAAGTGGCTGTGGTGAAAATTGCAAAACACAAGGAATCAGTTGTGCATGCATTGTCAGTACTGAGCATGTGTGGACCGTACTGTTGTTTTATCGGTAGCCAGTACATAGCCAGCACACAGAGAATGTTTTGCATGCACTAAAACTGCTACATCCTGTCTGCATGCTCCAAAATCCTTACAGAGTCGGTATTTAAACATACGGATAACACGATTTTTGCCTACATATTTGCATGCAGACAGTGCAAGTACAACCAGTTGTGATCATTGCACGTCTTATCTCTCTGGTGTGGCCAATCTCTGCAGCCTTCAAAGAGGCAGGAGAGCCTTGTCAATAAACTCTCTGCTTCACTTACCTGATAGATGAAGTCCAATGGAGACAGATCTGGGCTTTTGGCAGGCAAAATCAATCTGATTTCTAATTCCATTCACATTACTAGCGGCACACTCTATACAAACTGAGCTAATTAATGATTCATATTTTAATATAAAGGCAATTCTAGCCACAATCATCTAACATTTTTGAATCAAAAAGTTTAGAAAGAGATTTAAAATAAATTATGAATTTAATATTTTGAACCTTTTTTTTTTCATTTATGTTCAGGAGCAAAACTGTTAAAATTGAAAGATAACTTGCAAGAAAAAATGAGAAAACTACGAGAACAAGCAAGACAGAAGCGTCAAGATTTGTACCGCCTTGACAACGAAGAACTCTTCGAAGATGGGGAGATGGATGAAGATGGCAATAAGAAGGAGGAAGCAGAATTGACGGATCAGACGGACACTGATTATGACCCAGATGAAGATAATCTGAAGGATGATGAAGAGGCTAGTGAGGAGGAGGACGAGGAAGAGACGGATGATGAAGAAGAACCGGTATGAATATTTGTAGTAAAGAATAGATTGAAACTGTTTGCATGCAGCAGAACATCTGTAATCTATGACTCATGACTGTGTAGAACCATTGTATGAATAATGCAATGGTTCTACTAGAGAATGATTGGTCATAAGCATGATTGTGATCTTTGTTCAGTTTCAGAAAAATATTTACTCAATTGGGCAATTAAAAGGAATCCCATTTATATTTTTGATTTTCAATGCTTCCATTATGTACAATTTACAATGCTAGCAATTATGAATAAGCTGGAATCTAGCCTAACACTATTAAGAAATTGAGATGAGCACCATGCCATTGGAAAAGCTGCATATTTCACATTTAAATGAATTGTAATGTGTGGTTCTTGCATGTTTGCCATAAAAAATGATAAAACCTTTAGCTATTGATATTGTTCATAGTGTCATGTTCGATTACTAAGCATTTGGTGTGTTTTTTTTCAGATACGAAAGAAATTTGAGTTTGGTGATGAAGAAGCTGAAGTAGATGATGACGAAGAAGAAGAGGACGAAGAGTACGAGGGAGAGTTTGATGAGGAATTTGAAGAAAACAAGAAAGTGCCTACCAAGAAAGATGATGAAGATGAGAAAGCAGACATGGCATCTGGAGAAGAAAGCAGCGATGAGGAAGAAGACATGGGACGGAGGAAAATTACACCGACGAGAGCTAGGAGGAAGAAGAAACTTGTCTTGGATGAAGATGAGGAGGATGAAGAGAAGATGGTCTTGAAGATACCGGAAGATGATGAAGAGCTTGATGAGGAAGAACCCAAGACCAAAGTGAAAGGTATGTGTGGTTAAACCATTTTTTTAGACAAAACAAGAAATTCTAGACAAAATTATAGCTTTATTTGCTTGACCAAGCTAGTAGATTGTAGGCCTGCAGATTTCGGGTTTTTCACTCCCGGGACTCGTATTTTATTTTCGAATGGGTACCCGGGACTCGAATCGTATTTTAAGATTCAAAATGTAAGTTGAAAAGGCACCAGTCGGAAACACGGGAGTAGTGCACAAGTACCAAAAGTTACACTCGAGTATTTACACTATACTGTAGGGCACATTTCAGGCTTAAAAATTAGTGATTTAATACCGTTCTGACGCTTGTATAGTCCCACCATTTTGTTACCTCAGATTTTATTCAAATAACGGGCGGGACTTAAATCGGGGAACTTACATAAATTGACGTTTAATGTGGTAATATTATTGTTGCTGCTTCATGGAGTCGCCGTTTTGACGAAATGACAGGTTACTACAATCACGATTGTGCATGTCTAACAAGTATGATAGCATCGTTATATAATTGCAACATCGCAATCTTTTGACGAACATTATGATTGCGCATGTCTGACAAGTATGATAGCACCGTTATATAAATGCAACATCGCCATCTGTTGACGAACATTATGATTGCGCATGTCTGAGAAGTATGATAGCACCTTTATATAAATACAACATCGCCATCTGTTGATGAACATTACGATTGCGCATGTCTGACAAGTATGATAGCACCGTTATATAAATGCAACATCGCCATCTGTTGACGAACATTTACGAACATTCAACGGATGCAAACAAATAGTTAACACAGATTGCGATGTTTGTAACGAAACATAGAGAAATCGGCGATCTTCCTGCAAGAGACATCGCATGTTTGATAAAGTTTGCGACTATTTTTGAAGTAGATTTTGATATTTGATAATTTTTAAGGTCATTTAGCAACTTATATCCACTAGTGAAATGATTATTTTGGTAATGATAATTTGGCGACTTCTCTAAAAAATACCAATAGGTCAAATCACTGTTTTTCTGGTTTCGAGTAGGCAAATTTGGGACCCGTGACTCGAAACAAAAACGGGACTCGAAAAAACCGGGACTCACTTGCAGGCTTAGTGGATTGTGTGTTCAAATTTAATCATTTAAAATGTGCATGGTATGGCAGTGTAGTTTTACCAGTTATTGGTGTAAGGGATATTATTGGTTTGTTTTGTCCATTGTGTCCTAAAAATTAATTGTTTGATTGGCATTGGCTCAACATTGTGAGACAGCCATGACCAAAACAATTATACTTGAGAAGCAGCACTTGTCACCATCTTGTTATCACTCATGGATCAGAGTTATTGTATCTCTGGATATTGTTCAGAATCTGGTTCGATGTCCAGGCAGATCGCATTTATAAATCTTCACTTCTAAGTAACGCCCTGCGGGGCAGGTTTTGTCTCACCCCGACCCCGTCGTTCCCCGATAATTTTTTTCCCGACCCGCCCGACCCAATAAAAATTTAGCTTGCCCGACCCGAAAGGATTTTTTCTAGACCGGACAGGCAGTTTTTCATGATTTCCCGGTCAAGATGGATATTTTTCCCCGACCCCGAGTTTCCCCCGAATTTCAAGTCATTAAATAGTGTTTAACAAGGATTATGACAGCGATTAATTGTTGCCCCATTTTATTTTCACCTGAACGACTTTTGCGTTTCCCGGACCAAATGTAAACTTTCCCGGACCCAAAGTAACATTTCCCGACCCGGTCGACCCCGGTAATATTTTTCCCGGGCCGTACCGAACCTGAAATATAGCTAAAAAAAATTCCCGATCCGGTTTTGGTCCGGTCCGGGGTAATTTGGGGTTTCGGTTTCCCCACAGGGCCTTACTTCTAAGATGGACGTCTTGCCATATGATTTACATGGTGGACAAATCAAAATGCCGACTTGCACTGATTCCACTTTTTAATCTCCTTGGCCATGACAGCTTGAATATGTTCATGTTACAGATTCACTAAAAGCACCATCAGAGACATCGCGCCAATCAGTAGCTGGATCAACCGCATCATCAGAAGCCAAGACAAGCTCTGTAACCAAGACATCAACAGGCAGTATTGGCTTCAATCTGAATGGCAGTAAGACTATGGATATGTTTGATTCCAACACCAACCTGACTAGTAATGGGGATGCTGGGTCTGCTACGGGGGAAAGTACAGGGTTCACATGGAGTGCCATCAAAGCAGATAAAGAGATGGAGAGCACTAAAGGTATGTTTTAGGCAAAGTAAAAAATCTCAGTTTCTTGTCCTCTCACTCTTCCATTTGTGTGAAGATTTGTCAAATTTCTTTTGATTTAACATGTTCATGAATATTTCTAAGAAAGCAAACCTTATTCCCAAGCCTTGCAAAATGTGTAATGAGGCATTTTAGGTAAGTTTTGTGATCATCAGAGGGGTCAGCCTCTCAAAACAAGAAAATGAAAAAGACCTCATCATTTTTCTTAGACATCATTTTATGCACTGAACATGCTAAAATGGTGCCAAGTAAAAAAATCCAGTAAATTTAGAGTAGTTTACAAATAAAGCATAAAAAGCACCTCTTCCTTTTATTTTTCAAAAACCTGGAAGAGAAACATAACATTTTATTTACTTGGCCTTAAGAAATCTTTATAGTTTTAATATCTTTAGTAGACTTTTTCAATGGGTGATAAAATGATTCTGAAATTTATTGTTGCCAGCATAGACATTACGCAGTGAAAATATACCATGATCACCAACAATGTTTGTTGTAAACTCTGCTTTTCTGGAATTAGTTTTCCCTTTTTAACTCTGAAAAAATTTGTTAACAAGAGTACATGAAATAAAACTTTAAAAAATAAACTTAAAACAAAGGCATCTGATACGATTGTGAAATCATTATGATATCAAATTCATTTGAGAAAATGACCAAAACAGCAAAACTTAAATCTAAATATTAGCAAAATTGCAAGGTTTATATTTGTATACTAGTATTATCATAGATATAAAGGGCAGATACCAGACAGTAGACTGCCTATACTGCCAAATGTAATGGCATTGTGAGCCACGGAGCTCAAATTGGGATTATTGGTGTCCTCTGAAGTCCTGCCATAATGAAATTAGAGTGCAACGATTCGGGTGTAAGAAGAGACAAACTGCGCAAATACTACTTGCAGTACTGGTTTGCAAATTAATTGCAATGATGAGAAATGTTTTTAATATTTGCACATTACGACAAGATGGATCTATCATGGTTAAATATCAGGAAACCCCAATTTGATCCCAAGCCAGAATAAAAAAGGCACCAAGTCTGATATCTCCTCTATTATCAAATCATCACAAAATTTTGTACTTTTAAGATGATGTAATATCCGAGCCAGTCCCCCCGAAACTTGATTCAGCATCTAACAGTCTCGATGTCAGCTTTGAAATGTTTGGATCCATGATACAAGGACACCAGCCTGGTGGAGGAATGAGGCATGCTGGGAAGCCATCCAATGAAGACAAGGATACATTCAGACCATTCTCCAAGCAGAAAGCGTTGCTTGATTCAGAGCCAAAGGTGAGGGTCAAAATGATTGTTTATAACTCTGGGTGACTTGTTCAGTAGTTTTAGTAAACGAATCTGTGTGGTATGTTTGAGTCGTAAGCTGACAGCTGTTTCATCAATCCAAATGTATGTTTGCAAATAATACTGTTTGCTAACCACTATACGTTAAACATCAATAAATATGCGGGAATTGTGAGGATTTTTCTTTATTCGCAAGCAAAGATAATCCATTTACACACTTGTCATAGATATGCGAGTCACCCGTACGGCACGTGCTGCATCTGCTGCCGTTATGCTGTGTTCATGATCAGCTACGCATGCTTCCTCTATCAATTCATGATGTGAAATGGCCAACCTAGTGTTGATCAAAGAAAGTTCAGTCATACTTTTTCTTGTGGATGGTAGTAATCACTTAGCATTTCCTTAGTCTTCTTATAATTGCCCTTGGACCAAATAAAGAAATTACGCTTGTAAAAGTAAATGATTTATTTTCTTTTATAATTTGGGTACTAAAGCTTACTACAATGATTTTGAAGCATTTGTGTATACATTTTTGTGTTAAAATTGTCTCATGAGAATCTTTTGTACAATCCATTCCCAGTCATCACAGCCAAGTTCATCTAAGCTGATATCTGAGTTGACTATGCCGGTGGAAGATTCCCAAGATTTATTCCGAGATGAATCACCATTACCACCAAGTCTGGCTGTCTCAGATTCGCAGCGAGAATCACAAAGCTTCCGTTTCTCCTTTGAAGAAGATGAAACACAGAGTCAGTTCCTGGATGAAAATGGGTTAGTATTTTCAAAATGTTAGTCAAAGTGAATCTTGG
Organism: Ophiothrix spiculata; assembly: GCA_000969725.1. Taxonomy (NCBI): domain Eukaryota; kingdom Metazoa; phylum Echinodermata; class Ophiuroidea; order Amphilepidida; family Ophiotrichidae; genus Ophiothrix; species Ophiothrix spiculata. The sequence goes on from JXSR01S053179.1 coordinate 82,853, forward strand.
GAAGAGAATTTAAACCAGCACTTACCGGTCAGGTAAAGGCAACATAAATGCCCTTGCCTAGTTTGTAAATAATTTGAAAATTTTCATGATGCACAAAGCTCAGAATTATATGCAAAATTACAGTGCATATGCAGTCATTTATTATTTTGCTAATAAGTTGTGACAAATTGCTATCTCTATATGGTTTATGAAAAAATGTTCTTACATTATTGTAAAAATGGATCTTTTCAACAAATCAGAGTGTTGTGATGAAGACCATGTTGAGGAAAAACCAAACAATATATTTAAAATTGGTGAGTCCAATGCACAGGTATAGTGCACTAGTCCTATAACACGCCCATGCTTTATTAACTGCCCGCCTCTATTTTTTGTAACTGAAAATGTATTTTTACCATGTATATGATATATCAATTGCATTGTATTGTAGCCAATATCTGAGACCAAAATATCCAAATTATTGCCAAAATTGACATTTGTCAGGTCCAGCCGATACCAATATGTGTACTCTACAAATAATAGAATTTGATTTTATTATAATAATGCTTAGACCCATAGATTAATAAAAGTCCAGATAGGCAACTGGTCTATTTGCACCCTAAAAATCCGGCTAAGTTAGGGGATTGCGCCACGCGGGCGTCATGCCTAGGCCGACGCTGCGTGAGTGCGTAGTGACTCCGCTGTGCGTTGTGTCGCGCGCTACTATTTCTTGACTACAGCGCAATACGCATCTTACATTTTGCCGCCAAATTGTGCGTAAGCAAAGAACAACGCTTGACTAGCTCAATCCCCTAACTTAGCCGCATTCTCAGTCAAATTACCATTCAGTTGCCAGAGTACGCTTAGACCTTACTTTCTTTGTTTATAAAGTACATTGATTAGGCTTTTTATTGTATATTAAATCGCTAAGCCTGATTCCATTTCTCCTTCAACTGTTTGTTTTACAGATTCCTGAATGTCCGTCCATCTGTTCCCAAACCTAAACCGTCGGCCAAAAAGCTGTTTACAACAAGTCATTCAACTCAAAACAACATGGATGAACTGCTTGGTCTGTGTTCAGGGCAGTTCAGTGAAGGTAGGATAATTCATCTTTTTTGTCTATTTCAAAATTCATCTTTTTTTATCAATTTCAAAATTCACATATTAAGTATGGCGATTGTAGAACTAGGGTGCATGCCGGTAAATGGCTAGCATATTCTTTAATGTGTTAAATTAAGATCAAACTATCATTTCCTGGCCATATTAATTAATGAATAGCTCTACTTCTCATCTCATTGTTCATCAAGATAATGATGTATTCTATCAGATAAGATGCAATTGGGGGTTATGCAGTTTGATTTCACGGGAGCCCATCTTGAAATGTTGTCTGCCACTTCGCCATATTTGTGCAGTGCTTTCAGTTCACCTTAGGTGTAAAACAAAAAGTAAAATGATCATAACTTGCATGGTCAAGTCATTGATTATGTACATTATTAGGGTTGGGCAATATTATTATGTGAAGTGAATCCTAGAGTTCCCTCTGATATCTTGATGTATTCATCCAAAATGATACCTTTAATGAATAATCGGTTCTTCAGCTTTGTAAATTTACGATTCTTTTTTTTTTCCAGGTAGCCAAGCTCCAAGAGCAAGTTCTCCAAGGACATTTGGTGGTACAGGCCCATTTTCACAGATCACCAAGGGACTTGGAGGAGGCACACAGGGTGGCATGGATGAACTACTGCAACTCTGCTCAGGAACATTTAAGTAAGACAAAAGGTTTTTCACATGGGGCCGTTTAACATAACATCTCCTAATGGCAAAAACTTTTTATAATTCCAGATTCTATACATTGTTTTGATTGCTACAACCACAGATAATGCAGAAATTTTGGCCCATTAAGTTTTCTCTTATCAAAAAAATAGATAATAAAACCCATGCAAAATCTCATTCCATCAAACAAGTTCCATCTCTTTCAAAATTATTTGTTCTCTTGACTGACCAACATGTGTCTGTAAAGTTTGCCAAATACTTGCATGGTGCAATCAAAATTCCAAGTCCACCAGCATTATTGTATAAATTATCTTAATTTTTATGGGCTAGTGGTCTTGACAAATAAATGCACAAGGACTCTGCGGTTCTCTGTAGAGGATTAAGCACTTGACAAATTTTTTGCGGGGAAAAGTTATTAATTTGAACATGATAAGATACATGTACATTTAAACACTTGAATGAAAAGAAGACAACTATATGGCCTGATTTGTTCCAGTCAACATCCTTAGATTCAGAGGTGAAATACTAGTCTTGGTGCCATTTTTATTCCGATATGGGGGATCAAATTGGAGGTATTCAGGTTTTTGTCAATGAGGCAGCATATTACGACCGATGCTCCAAATATTAGAAATACATTCATCTTGGAATTTAGTACTGCATACCATTTACATAGATTAATATCTGCGTGGTTTGCTTATGTAACATAATTGCTGAAATTAATTTTGATGGGACCTAATTGGACCCAAATGGCCTAATTTGAACCCCAAAGCTGATGACGTCACTACATCACTTGGCAGTATAGGCAGAAGCAGACATGTTTACCGGGACCTCTGTCCGATTAGCAAGGTGAAGACAATTGCTGACTTCCCATTCAACTCTATGGAGAAAATGGTGGCTCTCAAAAAATTTGTTTGATTCTAGCAATTTTTCAAAATATTTTGATTCCAAAGTCATGCGAAATGTGTGATATTCAAACCACAACAAGATGACAAACAGCTCATCATTTCACAGATTGTCTTCCTGCTAAAAAAGAAAGAAAATGAAAGGATGCCTGGCTGAAGTATTGATTATTTTCATCGTGCAAAAAAGTCCAACGTGAGTTATTTTTGGATCATTTTGCTACATATGACGTAGGTCCGCTTTTGGCTAGGTAGAGTCTAGTAGTAGTACTCCCCTCAGTTTCTATGGTCACATCCTATTGTTTACTTGTTATTTATTGTTTGTTCTCTTTTATACAGAACACAAGCTCAGGACAAAGAAACTACCTCAACTGCCAAAGATAACAAGAACGATGATAAAGAAAGTGAAGCATCTTTCCATCTCATCTCAGACAATGAAGCTTTCAAGAGTGATCAAGAAGATGACGAGAAAGAAAAATTTAAAGGTTTGAGCGATGATGAAGATGATAAAAACAAAATAGAAGGCGATGAGGATGCGGAAGAGAAGACCAAGAAAAGGCGTAGAATAAAGATGATGGGGAGTAGCGATGAAGAAGCAGCAGCATTGGAACCAAAGCCCAAAGTCAAGAAACTCAAGCGACTATCAAAGAAGCAGTAAGTAACTGTACTATGTAATATCAAGGAATTTTAAAGAGAGAACTTATACTCATCGCCATTTTGTTTTTTTGTCGCTTCTGAAACAGGGTAGTAGTACCTCCAGATTTGTTCAGAAACAGACACGATAGTGTTGTAGAATGTTAAATCTTGACTCAACACATAGATAGCGTGTACATTTTATTACTCACAAAATCAGTGTCCGTGTTTCCAGCAACGTATGTTGCAAACTGCTCCGTGCGAGGTACACTAATTTCTGATTCAGATTCTTGAGTGTTTCACTGGCACGCAATAAATGCCACAGGCACAATAACTTGCTGTTCATGAGCGACATTTCAAGACGGCAGCCATCCATTGGGTTTACATTGTGTTCAAGATCACTGCTGAATTTCCTTAATAAATTCCTTTATTAACATGAAAAAGTACAATATGATTATAATATCTTTAGGTTAGATTTTTACTTCAATTAAAAAATACTGAAAGACATTAACAACATTACTATAATATTGTTAAAATTGTAAAATCTGTAGTAATATTTACTACAGATTTTACAAGAACTTGTTGCTTACTAGGAACTTTATTCCACAGCCAATGTTAAAGGCAAAGTCAAAAGGAAACTTATTGAATGATACATGTACCTAGCATTTGAATATGCTGTTTTATAATTGTACCATAGCCTGGGAAAAACATACTATAAAAGGAATCCAAAGCCTACCTGAGTATATAATTGTTTTCAACAAATGTTATTTCTGTCTCATTAACAGGAAGAAGTTAATACAAAGAGCCTTCATGGAGAATGAAGCCGAGCTTTCAGGTAACGAGTTTGACAGTGATGAGAACTATGATGCAGAAGAACTTGGAGATGAGCTGGAGATTGATAAAGCAGCGGAAGAGGAGGATCTGGGTGATGAGGAACAACTGAAGAGCCAACTCAATAAAATCCATATGTAAGTCATATGTTCTTTAGGACATGTTTCCACCATAGTATTTAATCCTATGTCAAGTTCAAAACTCCGAATCAAGCCGACATATAGTGACAATGTACTGTCACTAATGTGGACTCAATTAGCGATGGAAACTACCAAAACATTGATGTATGGACTTGGTATCAAATAGGGTTAAATACATAAACCTAAGAGATCTTTTGTTCCATCAGCAGTCTGCATCTGGAATTCTCTACCTGTATACATTCACATCTTTTAAAGAAAAGGGCCTGCTTTAAAAAGTAGGTGAACCACTAGTCAGCACTAAACTTGATTTTATTCTCTGGTACTTTTTTGTATTTTGTATTGCTGTTAATGCCATGATGAGCGTTCAACATAAATAAAAAACTTTTATTTTTTCAAAATTAAGTTAGGTTGTTTACAAATATAGTGGTCCAAGAACAAGCGGGGTTTTTTTTTACCTTGGTCCAAAAACATACATTTTGGTCCAAAGCTGACCTAACCATCATCTTCTACATGAAAATCCACATCTAGAAATGTATACTTTTATATGGATTTACTTATCGGTTGCTGAGTTACAAAGCATAAAATAGTTCAGAAAATGAGGGGTTAACTGTGCCCTTAACCCAGGGACTCTAACCTAGGACTCAATGCATCTCAATCCAATGTTCAGCAATACCAAGCCACATATCTGTTGCTGAGTTACAAAGCGTATAATATAACAAAAAATGAGGGGTTAACTGTGCCCATGCTTGAAAATAGGGAATTCAAGAAGATAGTGGGTTACGGTTAACTCTTGTTTTCACACTTTTGAGAGTGCTAATGCACATAAGTAGTTGACTGAAAGTTTAATCAGGTATCGCTCAGTTGAATTTTTTGAATGAATTGAAATTCACTTAAAATCACAGCATCTTTGATTCATAATCAGTTCTGGTTTGGTCCTCCTTACAGGAAAGCTTTAGATGATGATGATGCACGCAGGCTGCGCATCTACAAGGAACTTCTGCTGCCAGATGGAGACTTACACTCAGATAGCAAAGGAAGGCAGAGACAGTTTAAATGGAGAAATATTAGTAAGTGCTGTAATGCAGTAATAAGAAGTCCTCATGTTGTTACGTGAGTGCAAGAAAGTCATATCTGCAATGGCTGCCATCTGACATATTTATTTAACACCTTGTCACTGAGAATGGGAACAATTCCTCAAATTTCCCTGCCCTATGTCAGTGGCTCTTGAAATGCCATTGTCACCTGAAGAGAACAATTTTAATAGCCACTTACCCAAGATTGAACATTATAAAGTAGGCTTGTTCAAATCCATAGTTGGTGGCATTTCATGAGGTGGGTCAAAAATGAGTTACATGGTCAAAATGGTTAAAAAATCAACTTTTTGATATGATGTTAATATTATGGATCTCTTTCAATTCAAGTAATTTTTTAGCCAAATATCACTTTTGTTTTGGCATAATGAGCTAATCAATGGTTAATTACTTTAT